>JAAGNO010009768.1:0-10545 GCA_033439905.1 Ceryle rudis | reverse complement strand
TGGCCTTTGAAAAGTTCAGAAGGGGAAGTGACGAAAAATCACCTGGTGAAGGGGAGCGTCTGGTGGGAACCAGCCTCTGTGGGCGGGTAGGGCTGGTGCCTGCCACACCATCGGGGGACATGAACCAGGACAGAACCTGAGTGGGTGGAAATCTGGGGTCTTCAGTGAAGCCACCCTTGTTCCATTTGCTATGATGCCATGGGCACCAGCAGGCTATGAGTAATGAATAGTGCAAGACAGGACTGCAACAGCTTGCAACGGGGCATGGAGTCATTTTTGTCCCTGATGATCTTGGCTAAGGGCATGTCAGTCCAGTTGGTGCCTCTCACCCCATGGGAACTGTCTGAGCTGGGTGAGCTGCAGAGAGCCTTAGGGAAAGGGCTGGTTTTCATAACTCTCCGTGTCCAGTGCAGGTTTGTGATACACAGAATCGTGCTCTAGATTCCATCAGAGACACGCTTCAGATAACTCAGCAGTGTCCTGTTCTGGCCAAGAGCACTGTACATGTGCCTCACATCAAGCTAAATGGTGCACCAAGCTGTTCTCTGCTGAAGCAGGCAGGGCTGGGAGGCGCTGCTCTGGCCACCTCTAAACCCCCAGCACCTTTGCTGGCTGAAACACCATCTCCTTGGCAAAGGAGGGAATCAGTTGCTGTTTTTTAGAGTTTTCTGGGCTAGTTGTAGTCACTCTGTTGTTGTCGTTACCATTACCTCATATCCCTGAAAACATCATTGCAGCTCTCTTCGAACAATAAGGCAGGTCTTGGGCAAGGGTTCCCAGATGCTGCTGAGCTGGCTGTGCAGGGAGAACAAGCTGAGAGACTGCTCAGCTGGAAAAGACAGGAGACACAGCATTGGCCTAGGAAAGCTGAGGGCAAATGAGAAAAATAACTTTGAACTGGAAAACTGAACCACGTGCTGAAGGTTTGATTTTCTCATTACTTCCAGTCCAGGAACAGCTCCAATGAAGTCTGTCCCAAGCACTGTGCTAGCAGCTTGCAGGTGGCTGGCTTTAAAGTCCAGCTGGGACTTGGGTAACAGAGAAATGTAGCATGAGAGAAAGCATGGGTTCAGATGTCCACTGATTCATCTTGTTCTTGATGGCTGCATTGCATATGGGGACCAGCCACTTTTCTAGGTCCTATGTCAGCAAGGAGGAACCTTGAGAAGGGCTGGGGTCTCATGCTGCAGGTACAACCCTGGAAAGTGCTGGGATGGACCATGATGCTGTGTGGGTGGAGGACATCTCCATGTTCTAAATCCCCACTACTGATGCTTATGCTTCTGGTCCAAGACGTGGGATGTTACAGAGCCTTTCAAGTCCTCTCAGGCTAATGAAGCAGTAGAAGGTGACAAGGCCTTGATATATCTGACAAGAAGCTGCAAGGGCCTGGGACCTAACATGAGTGCCCATGCAATCTTCTGCAAACTTCTCCTCAAACTCAGGTAAGGTGGAAGTGAGCTCCTCACTGTCGGTAGAATGTGGTGGCTGGCTGACATAGTCATGCTGGGGAGAAACCTTGATGTGCCAGGCTCTTCCCAAACTACTGCATCTTTACTGAGCTAAAATGTGACATAGACACATCACTGGTCACTCTGATGTTAGTCTAAACAGCATGAATGTGTCACTGGGAGCACTGGGGAAGGTGGTGGGTCTCTGCAGGGAGTTTCTTGTGTGTTTCACACCAGATCTGTATGAAGTTAAGCATTCTGTAGGTATTACTATACAATACTGCAGTTTGCTAGCTTTCTATCTGCTTCTGCATGTTTAAAAATCACTGTCAGTCTTAAATCACTTGGACTAGTTTTCACCTGAGAAAACCAGGGAATGGAGATTGTCTCCAATCTCCGTTTGATGTCTCCAACACCAAATCGGGGTTTCATCCTAGAAACATTGTAGTGCCCAAAGCTTGTGACTTGTTCTTGCCACTAGTCTATATGATTTATAATGAGCAAATCATCCCCCGCTAGCATGTGCTGTCCCATGTCCCTTCTCTGCTGTCACTAGTCTATCCTCATGTTGACTTGTCCCTGAGCTTGGCCATTCTGCCGGTTGATGTGTCTGCCAGGTATCAGCTCGTAATCGCTGGGCTGCTTTAGAGTCAGCAGTCAGCCTCAGTGTGGGTAGTGTGTTCTGGGATGGGGACACCATGCTGCCTGTGCTCTAGCCCCAAGCCCCACAGACTGCTGTACATGTCAGGCTGCAGCCATCAGCTTCTGCCTCTCCAGCAATCCCACTGGAGAGCAGGGGGATGAGTTGGGCTGGATGCAAGGACTGGGGTTGGGATGTCCTTTCCAGACACGTGCCAAGGGACTCCTCCTGGAAGAGTACGATGGCATGTAGTCTGGGGAAACCATGGCTCATGTGGGATGATGCCAGCTTCTCTGCTTCAGCAGGCAGAGCAGGACTGAGAAGGGTTCGCCAACTTGCCTGGGGAACATCCACAGCCTGAAGGTTGGGATTACCGGTGGGGACCATGTTGGGAAGCAGCTGGCCCAAGCACTCCTGATGCTAGTTGCACCTTGCATCCCAGTATCCATGTTTCCACCAGGCACCCTGAAAGCCTGAGTGAGTGCTCCCCGGCCTGGGCCTGGAAGTGGGACTGCACTTACGTGGACTTTTAACTGTATTTTTTTTCATAGCACTTCAGGCAGAACTCATTAAATGATGTTTTTCTGACAAAAATATCTATGGTATGGAAACTCCAGGCTTTTTAGTGGTAAGCAGAAGATGCTGTTGTAGAAAAGATCTTGATTTGGTTGGAAAACCACCGTCCACCAAACATTAATCTAGTTGTTGGCTGTTTTTTCACCAGTTCCATCTGAGTGTGGTGGGGACATTAATCCTGTTCTTTGAATGCTGGCTTGTTTAAGGCCTGTTTTAGTTTAGTCCTCCCCATTTTTTGTGGCTCTTCAAAATTCCCCTTGTCGTTTGCTAAAAGCCTGGTCTCTGACTGAGACTCCAGGTTGTTAAATATTCACCCAACATAGAAAAAATCTCCTCAAATGAGCAGCAGTGCTGAAATGGAGACATCTTTCTCCTTGTTTCATGGCTTTAGGGTCAGTTGTAGCAGACAAGCTTCTTGCTGGGCTCTGAATGCCCAGCCAGGAGAGATCAGCCTGCAGCATTACAGCAACTGTTTGCATACAAACTGTCAACTGCCCCATAAACTCTTATATAAAACAAGACAAGTGGGTAGAACGGTCCTCCAGGGAGATGCTTGGAACAATAAAATCCTCTTTCTAATCATCTCAGAGCAGAGAGGAAGCAGGGATTATTAAATGGCTTTTTATAGCTCTTGAAAACCAGCCAGATCCCAAGGCTTGGCCGTTTCAGCTAACGGCTTTAAATCAGCCTGTGTGAACTGGGGCCAGGCAGCTGAGCAATGTTCATTTCTGTCAGAGGCTGCATGCTCTGTGTCACTCTGCTGCTGCTCTTCGTCGTGTAGGAACAGAGATGAGCAGCAGCCAGAGTTCCTTCATGGCCACTTTGGGCCCACAGACAGTGGTCCTGGCCTGGGAGTGGTGACTTGTGTTTCACCTGCATATGGCAGAGCACACCTAACCACTCTGCCGGTGCCCACAGGTGCTGGTTGGTCAGTGTGCTGGTTCTGTGGGTTCTTGGTCCCTTTCTCCTTGCTGATCACAGCAGACCTGCAGAAGCAGGGGCTCGAGTGCTTTTATGACAATACTTAGCTGGTGGTCTGGGTAGACACTGCATTCCTCTGTTGCCTCCTGTTGCACATGTCATACATCTGCTCCATCATTTAGCCTGTCATCCAGAAGCCTGTGTTGTGTACAGCCTCATCAGCACTGACCCTCTCGTTAGGTAACATGGACCATGTCATTTCAGAGCCTGGATATGCTGCTGATGTTTGGGACCTCACTGGATGAGCACGGTGCATGTGCTCTGGCCAAGCTGGAGGTGTGCAGAAGCACAGCTCTTCCTGCTTCTCACAAATTCACTGTGAAATGTCATTGCAAACCTTGTCATGGTTGGTCACTTCCCCAAGTCCCCAACTGCTAGGATCACGGGAACAATTTAGAGTTTCAGCTTTCTGTTTGTCTAGAGGAAGTTGTAGACTTTATGGCTATAAACCTGAAAACATGACCAAAAGGAGTCAAGGGAGCTCCAGATCAAACACAGTGCTGGCATTGAAACCCCGCTCCTGCCAGGTCCTCAGATTATTGCTGCAAGTTAATCTGTTGTGAGACGGTGAAGGAAATAAGGTGTAAAGAAGCAGCCTGCAATCTTCATGGTTGAAAAAGCAAACCCAGTGCATTGTGTTTCACTGCGAACTGCTGCCCTAGCTCACTCGAGGGCTCTGGGTGTATCACCTGTACCCTGTGCTCCTCACCTCTGGGGCTGCCCAGCCCCTGTGGTCAGGCCCATCCTGGCCTTCTGCTGAGGTGACCCATGAGGAGCCAAACATGATGCTGCTCTTCGTGCTATGAGTGAGGCTGTTGACTAGTAAAAGGTTTGGAAATCTTGCAAAGGGGAGATGTGACCTTGCTTGAGGGAATCTGCCTGCAGTGGGGGGGGGACCTGGACCTTGACACACTACTGTGCCACTGCAGTTGTGGTGTGAGCTGTGTACACTGCAGGAGAAAGTACAAGGGAGGATTTCTACATATGCACTCTTTTTTGTTTTAAACAGACCACTACATGGCAAAATAAACAATCCTACAGTGGTCATCTCCACCAGCAGTGTTAAGGCCCATGGGTTAACTTTAATACAAGATGATGAGGGTCCATCAAATAGGAAGACCTTTTCTAGCTAGTTAAGGTGGCTACTGGAAAGGAATCGTCATAAGAAATGTTAATGGGGTGGATGGTGCAGTGGGATATTCCCTGCGGCTTCCTCCGGATTTCCCTCACATAGGACTTTCAAACCCCACGATCCTACCCGTGCTGTGAGGGCACCGTCGGCTCCGGGCACCTGCTCCGCTGCAGAGCAGCCCGGGCTCTTCAGGAGCAACCTCTCCCTCGCCCTCCCCCCGCAACTTCAAGTTGAACTGAAGCAGCTCCTCGGCTGCAGTGCCATCGTGAGGCGGCAGCACCAGCGCTCCGGCCAGGAACTCATCGATGAGTGGGGGGCGAAGGGCACGGTCCCAGCCGCGCTGCCAGACCCTGCTGCTGGGCAGGCAACGTGCCCCTGCAGCTCCCCGGGCGAAAGGTCTCTTTTTGCTTCCACTCGGCAATGGTTCTGAGGAGCTGCCCTCGGTGCCTGTTTGATTCAAGGCTGGGGCGGGGCTGGCGGTAATGTTAGGAGTGCAGCATGGGGAAGAAAACCCTCCTGGAGAAATCCTGCCACTGTGCGGCTAAAGCTGGAGTGGAAGGAGAGTGCACAGAAGGGGGTAGTCATGGAGAAATGGGTGGGTAAAATGAGGCAGTATGTGTCTCCTTCACGAGTTTCTGTGGTTAGTGCTTAGGGGGTCATCCTTTCTGCCAGAAGCACCGCTTTCCATGTACCTGTCACTACATTTCCCTTCATCAAACAGTAGCATCTCCTGAGGATAAATCAGGGAGTAGGAACTAAGGTCTACTTTCTGAGCAAGAACATGGTCCAAAATATTCTTCTGTTCAGACTATTATTGTCTGTAAATGTTTCCACTTGTTTTTTCTTCCCAGGACCTTCCCCTGGTTTGACCTGACAGCTGCACAACTGGGAGAGTCTCCCTTTAGGCAGCTGCTAGAAAAAAGTGAGCTTCTCCAGTGCCATCTTGCTGTACTATACCAGCATGCCTTGGAGACTGGCCTACAAAGCAATGTGAGCTGATCATCACCAAGACACGTTATTTCAGCTGCAGTGAGTGGAGTCTGGTGTGATGTTGAAAAACAAGTTTCCATTCTTCCCAGCTTCTTCCAACATTTTCTCAGAAATTCCAGAGGTAACTGCTGACTATGATTCTAAATCTTCGCAAACTATAATGAAGCCCATGGCAGAATGCTTTGCTGACATCTCATCCCAGCCCATTCATGGGACTGAGGGGTGCAAGAACCAGAAATGTTCACTCTTGGACTATTTTAAATATTCCAGCCAATAGCCCTATGTACACATTTGCTTTGTCAAGTTTCACTCTCTAGACTACTTCAAGTTTGCTTCTCTCAGTCTGCCTCAGGCTTGCTTTACTTTGGTCTGAATTTGCTGATTACATGGTCATCCCAGCCTCTGAATTGCTATGAACTGAATAAGTAAATGGGATTGGGCCCAAATGTCTGGTTTGGTTTTGGTGGTTGGTTGTGGTTTGTTTTTGTTGGGTTTTTTGGTGGTTTGGTTGGTTTGTTTGTTTGTTTGTTTTTCATGGGGGATCTCAGGAAAGCCATTAATGCCAGACAAAATAGTAATGAGTTAGTCAGGAGCACGCTTTCTCTCCAAACAGGTCTTAATCAGCACTGATTCATACTGCCTTGCTGGTGATAATGCACACCCCTCCCCCCACTACCACCACAGACTCTACTTATTTGAAGGAAAAAGGAGGTAACTGGATATTCTGCCCTAATCCACCAAGGACAAAGCATTTTTTATTCTCTAGTTCAGCTTACAGTATTCTCTTATACTTCCTGCCATCATCCCTCCTGTCTTTCAGTACTGTTTACTACAATAAACCACTGCCTGGTTTTGCTTCACAGGAAATCATTTCTGTGGTGAGAGCAGGGATTAGTTGTGTGTTTTAAGTAGGCCCCTCGCCTAATTCCAGTCGCTGACAGCAGCTGGCACTACAGGTGTGTACCAGTTACTGTGTATGCTATTTAGCCTACATCTGGGCTTTACGGTGAGCCCAGGCTGCAGACACTAAAGCCTGGGAGAAATCTATTCACTTGAGCTGCAGGGAAGTTGTTATCAATCACTGGTAATGAAAATATTTCTATGATTGTTTTCTGGTCTTTTTAAGCATTTGTGAAACAGAAGTGAAAGACAGACAGTAGTACAGGCTGATTCATAGCTTCTGCTTCACTTAGCTCCTGGAAGGAAAGGATTGCAGAAAAGAGACAATGTGGGGATATGTTTGCTGTCATCAAATGTCTGCAAGGGCCTTTTCTAACCAAGAGAAGATGCAACCATATCTCCTTGGACAAAGTGCAAGGGAATGAGGATATATTCAGCTTCCTAAAAAGGTGGAAGTGCAGCATGAGTCTCTAATCCTGCCTCCGGGTGCCCTGTGATGCAGGGAGAGCATCTGTTTCCTCCCCAGCCTGAGCTTGTTGCAAAGGAGGAACGGTTGTATAGATCTCCAGTCCTGCTTCTTGGATAAACTGTGAGAAAGTGAGGGCATCTGCTTTTTTTCCCGATCGGGACTTTCGCTCCAGGAAGAGACCCATGTTGTCTCTATACGGAAGGGCAATGGATCTATTGAAGAGAGGCTCCTCAATCCCCAGCAACTCTCGGACGTGTTGTGAAATCTCCTGAAATAGATAAAATACCAGAAATTCTGATTTTACAGAGCAACAGCTAATACCATTCATTCTGTGTCAGAGCAGTGGGAATAAGAACTAAATTTCTGAATTTTGGAACAGTTTCACACTTGGAAGTTGCAACTCGAGAGGGATCTGATCTCATGAGCCCCATGTGACATCACAAAAGCAGAGCAGACCACTCCTCCATATTTACTGTGGGGGATGGCATCACATCTGGTGTCTTAGAGGCACAAGTAGGTCTGCTTGCTTGTTTGCACTTGCAGAACAAATAAGTTACAGGTGAATGAGCTGGAGTATGTTCTGCCTAGTAAAAACATTGCTGTTTGCAAAGTGATATTGTCAACAACACAGTCTATACCCAGAAGAGATATAAGGACTAATTAAACAAATAAGCCATACTGCTCCTTAAGAAAATGATGGTTGACTGGCTCGTTGAGCCAGCTGAACCTGGAACTGTCAGTGAACTGAGCCTTGCTATTATTTTTGGAGTCACTTCTGAGAATGTAACCTTCTGATTTGACTGAAGCCTCAAAATACCATTCACAAGGCTTTACTGATTTTCACAGCATTTGCTCAAAACCTTCCCCCAATTTTGGCTTGACTCTGTAGAGCAGTTCCCTACTTTGTGTGATACCTGAAGAACACCAGACTAGTATATTCAGTGGTTTTGATATTTAAAATATGAGGAAAGTGTAATTAAAACCAGCAGTAACTTCTCTTGTCCATGCTGCATAACTTTCACATCATTCACTGTGTCATTCTCTACCAAACTGCCATTTCCCCTAAACTGCAAAAAGTTTCAGTCTCACTGAGCTGATGCTATCGCACTTATTTCTATAGTAACTATCTTGGTTTCAACTGTTCACAGCCTTTCATTGGTATTTCTTGTCAGGAAACTGATGACCCAGGATTATGGCCGTAACTTTGCATCTGCTCTAGTACACACTTCCTGAAAGACCCAAAGGGCCACATCCTGCTCAGAGCTCTGCACGCTTGGATTCTATCAGAATACATTGCTCTACAAGGCAAATAACTAGTAGGATAGGACATGATCTTCAGGAACATCTAGGTTCCACTGAAGAAGATGTACCCAGTTCACTTGCAAGCTTTGTAAAACATTAGAGAGACAGTCTCATTTCCAAGCTTGCTGCAGTGTGCTGGGTTTTGCTTCTCCTAGCCTTGAGGAATTCCAGTTTCTACTGGAGGAAGAAAGGGTTACAGTTGATATCACAGAATCGCAGAACCACTATGGTTGGGAAATACCTTTAAGATCAGATCATCAAGTCCAACTATTATCTGCTCTACCAGGGCCATTACTACACCATATCCTTGAGCACCACATCTAGATGGCTTTTAAATACATCCAGAGATGGCAATTCAACCACCTCCCCGGGCAGCCTGTTCCAGTCTTTGATAACCCTTTCAGTACAGATTTTTTTTCCTCATGTCCAACCTAAACCTCCCCTGGTGTAACTTGATGGCATTTCCTCTTGTCTTATCAGTTGTGACTTCTGAGAAGAGACCAACACTCACCTCTCTACAACCTCCTTTCAGGTAGCTGTCGAGAGCAAGAAGGTCTCCCCTGAGCCCCCTTTTCTGCAGACTAAAGGTATCTCTAACCCGTGGATTACTGTTTCTCAGTACTGAAGACGACCACCCTTTGTAATCGCTATATTCCCATGTGAGGGGGAGGCTCAGAAAGCCTAAAAACTTCTTCCCATCTTTAGTAAGTGAAAATGACTATAAAGGCTGTACCTGCTTGTACTAGAAATACTCTTGACAGGCAGTCATCTGAATAACTAAGTGTTGAAATTTGACAGCTTCTCCTCCAAACAACACACAAAGTCCCGGCACTAGTCAATGTTTTTGGTGGCATATTTTGTTTCAAACAAACAGTTAAGATTGTGCAGCCAGACAGAACTGTAGCAAAATTAGGTTCTGGTGCTCTAGAATAAAACAGTCAGTGTTCATACTCTAGTTGTTGGAGCATAAACATTTTTCTTTCTTCATGGTTATTTGAACTTCTACCTTCTGTCCTCTGGGGAAAGGAACTTTAAATCATGATGTGTAATGAACAATCTGGCTCTGTAAATGCAGCCCTCTGTGATTTCTATTAGGGAGGGGAAGGAGGATAATAAAATTTGTCAACTTGCTTATTTTCTGAACCTTCAGGAAGCTTTGCAAGCCCTGAACTTCGGTCTATTTAGATTAACTATCAGTGTTTGTTAAAGAAAAGATGTAGGTTTGAAAGGAAAATGACCAGACAGTTGCATGTTTATAAAACGAGGAAGAGACAGAGATGCTGTTTATGCTCAGCAAAGCATAGAACAAGGAAGTAATAATGAGTTGCTCTTCTGCTGCTTGAGATCGGTGGCTCAGTTGCTGCAGGTTAAATCCAACTAGATTTTTAGTTCTACAACCCAGTAAGTGGAAAATTACTGAAAGGAAATGATGAGGGATATCTTGCTAAGCAATTTCATGGGGCAAGAGAAGCGAAATAGGCTTAAAGAAAGGCTAAGCACTGCTGATGCTCTTATGGTGTCTCAGAGAGAAAGTCTGTGATCTCCAGGCAGCCAAAGAGTTATACCTGAAAAGACTCAAGAAATGCAACTGTTGGGCTGAACAGATTTGGTTGTCCAGTTTCAGGCACACCCTTTGAATAAATAAGTGGTCTGCCTGGGCATACGGGCTACAGCCTAAGGGGTCAGGGCTGGGCTCCGAGGGGCTGAGGAAGGAGCTCCAGGCCACGCAGCCGGCCGCACCTGTATGTGGCCGAAGTCCGTGACGCCCATGGCGGGCAGGCTGGAGCAGTTCGCGAGGACGAGGCGGCGGCCGGTGATGCCGTTAGACCTGAAGCACTCCTGGGCAGGGAAGGGGAGGGAAAGGCGGGTGGGCCGCAGGCAGCGGGTCGCTCTCAGCCACTGCCGGCCCTGCCTCCGCCGCGCACACACCCGCGGACACGCGCACACACACCCGCGGACACGCGCACACACACTCAGCTCGGGCCACCGGTTCAGGCGGCGGTGAGGACGGGGCCTCCCCGCCCGGGCCCCGCACCTCGTACTGGGGGAAGCCCAGCTGCACCACCCACTCGGCCACCTCCGTGGTGCTCCAGGACAGGACAGG
>JAAGNO010009766.1:0-13506 GCA_033439905.1 Ceryle rudis | reverse complement strand
ATTGCTAGAGAAAGGAAAAAAGGGGGAGCTCAGCGAGGCGCCGGAGGGCCGCAGGGAGCCCGCCGGCGGCGGAGGCGGGTCTTGTCGGCCACGGTGCCCCGCAGAGCTGCCCGCGGGTGTGCGCGCCCCACGCGGGGCGGAGCGGTAGGGACCAGCCCCGGGTAGCCTCCGCCCCGCGAGTCAGCGCCGCTCCCCCCGCGCCGGCGGCGGGAAGGCTGCGGGCACGGGTCCGCGCACAAGGGGCTCACCTCTGCTCGGCCGCCGCACCGCCCGCGGTTCAGCCTGGCTTGGGCCGGGTCCCTCCTTGGGGCAGTGCGGGTATCGGCTGCTCGAGAGGCGAAGCCAGGGCTGGTGCAGGCCCTGCCGCTCTTCCCGTAGTAGTGCTGTTGACAAGTCCCTGCTGGGACTTCAGCCAGCCGTTCACTCTCTACTCAAGGTTTAATGCTTTTAAAAATGGACCAAATTAAAACATAGCAGACATTAAAAAACAAACAAACAAAAAAAAACCCCAAACACAAAACAAATCACAAACACACACAACCAAAACAAACCAACCCTACAAAATAATTTAATAGAGGGGGAGATGCAGCAATTGCAGCCACTTTGCAAACCTGAATGTAAGTACAGACAACCTAGTCGAAGACAGAGATCGGCAATCTCCCCAGAAAATGGTGTTTTATCAGCAGCAAACACCCAATCTCGGGAGCAGCTGTGCAGCAGCTCCATGAGGTGGACAAGCTGGAGCCGCAGGTGACCCCAGCACAAACTTAGTGATCCCAGGCAGCAACATCTTTTCCCCCCACAGTGTTCTCTGGTAAAATAGGTGCTGGGATCCACCTGTCAGGGAGCCGAGGGGGTCCCAGGTGAAGCAGATCTGGGCAATTACAGCCTATAAGCGTACTCAGGGCACAACCATTCACCTACTTTGTGCTGGAGCTTTTCCCTGCCCTTGCTATACAGGACCCCTGAAGATACGTTAGCAGCTCAAGCTTTGTGACAAGACTCATCTAGTTCCTTGTGGTGTTACGTAAGTGTGTATGTTTTCTTGTTCAAATAGCAACTTACTATTTTTGTGGCTTAGCTTTATTACAAACTTTGTATTTTTATTAGGTTGCCTATTTGAGGTAGACATGAAGTAAGTATGCATAGAAGCTTTGGAGTCCTTACGCTGTAAGTGTGCTCTGTATTTGGAGTGAGGAGCTGGAGAGACTGCACCGTGCTCGGATGAATTGCTATTTATGCCTTGGAGCATTTGGGCTGCAAACAGGCAAACAAGTTTAGGGAGGAGGAAACAACACTACTAATGGAAGAGAGACCAAACACAAAATGTAGGAATCTTAAGGAAGTATCAGTTAATACTGAAAAATCAGAATTATTTCCTTTCAAGATTAAAATAGTTGGCATAAACAATTGAATTAAGATTGAGGCTTTTTATTTTATTTCTTATCTTTTACTTAAAATTCACATGCAAACTTTCCTTACCTTGTCAAGGTGTCTTTTCATCTACCTATGCTTTTTCATTTTATTCCCTAGGCTCTTTCCAAGTGATACCAAGTCTAAAATTGCTGTTTGGGCAGCTCCTTCCAGACCCCCACAAGTAACATGAGCATTGTAACTGTGCTGGCTTTGCCCGGGGATCACCTGCTGCTTTAAAGCTTTAGTTAACAATGTGCAGCTTCTTAAATGTTTATCACTTACAGAAGTCAAGTCACAGGAAAGAAAGGTTGGGATTTTTGTAAACAGGGAGTACTGCATGCTTATCTCCAGATGATGATGTCTCCTGTAATGAGGAAGCTCAGCGGCTGAGGTCAGTGCAGTGCTTGGTATCACTTCCTTGAAGTGATTGTACCTGTGTGACTCAGCTGGGTTGAGTTATTGCAGGCTGAAAGACCGAACCTATACCACTCCTCCAGTGCTAGGCAGCATCACAAAAGAGTGATAACCTATGCAGAAACCCATCTGGAAGTCTTATTTTTTTTAGGAACTGAGGGCAAGTAGAGGAGAAAAAAGTTTTGCTGTTGATGTAATACTAAGGAACAACAACCTTTTTGCATTTGCAGGCTTCGTTGCCCAGTGTTAACAATGTGAAGAAGGGTGGTTGTGCATTGTGTGCACAGCCACTGTGTCATCAGTGCTGTTCTGGAGCAGAGCATTTATCACTGCCACGGTTGGCATAGCTCAACGCTCAATTTAAGTAACCATATTTTGGTGTATGACTTATTCCAGGTTGGAGCAAGGGCCACTTGCTGGAGGTTTTAGAGTTCCTCTGTAGGAAATGTCCTACGTTTCCACAATGCGATTATGAGCCCTTGGCAGAAGGGAGAGGTCCTTGATCTTGTCTGCTTTCCCCTTGCTGCATCTTACAGTCATGGTTTCTGGGCTTGTGAAACCTTATCCTCATGCTCTCTGTTTTGTTTTTGTTTTGTTTTTGGTTTTGTTTTTTTTTAAAGGGGTTTTTGCAGCTGGAATGAAGCGGCATGAGCAGCAGGTAGTGAAGCAGCTCAGGGGGCTGGGCAGTGCAGCAGTTCACTCTCCTGTCCTTGGCCTTAAAGGTGAAGAAAACCCAACAAAACCGTACAGCTGCAAGGATTCTTTACTGCTTAATGTTGGTAAAAGGGCTCAAAATGACTGACTTCTCCCCCCAAGCAGTGAAAAGTAGCTCAGTAACAGCCAGAGATTTCGACTCCTTTTTCTGGATGAAGGTCCTGAGCACCAGTTGCAAAAGCAGCCTATAATCCTGCATGGTCTGATGGACAGAGATGTGCTGCAGGTCAGACAGGGCTCTTGTGTTTTCTTTTCGTGGTTTTTGTCTTCTGCTTAACTGTGTTTATTCTCCTCAGCAGTTTTTCTGCAAGGCAAACCTCGGCCCCAGTGATGCTGCTTCTGTTGTCTGCTTGCAATGGGGCTTGTCCCTTCTTGTCCCAGACAGTTTGGCATTGTGCAGCCGGCTGTGCTCCTAGAGGAAGCTGTACTGCAGGATGTTGAGTTTGCAGAAGGCCTAAGTGTTCTTAAAAGCAAAAAAAACCTGCTGATAAAACAGTACAGGTATTAATAGCAAGAATTGCTACAAGTCGGGTTTCGTTCAGGATCTGTGCAGCCTAGCATTGATCAGATCGTTGAGTTTTTTCCCAGGCTAGGGAGGTGTAGTTAATTAGGCAAGTGGAACGAGGAACAGATTAATGGGGGTTGCAAAAATCTTATAATTTATATTTAGGAGGACTCAGCAGGAGAGAAGAGTTCAAGGGAGGAACTCCCAAAGTTTCTGCCTGGGATACTTGATCCCAGCTTGTGCTCAGATAGACTGAGCGGAGCAGGGTCATCTATTCAGAAAATATTTGACTTAGTCCTGTGTCCTTTTCAAAAATAGTTAATTTTGAAACATTTCCACATTTAGGGACCTTGGAAAAATCTTTTGATCTACGTGTTCTTTAGTAGCTTCCAAGATCTACTGCCCAGCATGTATTTCTACCTTGAGACTGAAGAAAAGACCACAAAAATACAGCTTGCCTTCAGCTGTCCAGGGAAAGCATCTGTTCAGGCTTATCAGAAAAACTTTGCTGTGAGAGGCCTCAACTCACTGGGGACACATGCTATTAACTGTTATTTTCACAGGTTAATTTTCTACTTGAGCATGAGGCCATATTTTTTGTCCCTGGGCGACAATAACTTGAAGATGGGTAAATCAATGAGATTTTTGTAGCTATTTTAGCTAGGCTGTGGTGAAGTTCCTCAGCTTCATTGGAAGGTTTAAGCCCTTGGGTCCTCTGTTAAATTTTTTGGAAACTAGACAAATGTAGGACTGTGTTGCATTCACGGAATCACAGAATATTGATAGTTGGAAGGGACCTCCTGGATCACAGAGTCTAACCATACCTGTAACAAAAAAAAAACAAACCAAACACCTAACCCCCCCCCCCTAAATACCTGATCCAGGTAACACATCTGTTTGCTTTTCTTAAAGATATTTTGCAGTCTTTACCCAGACAAATTGTAGGTGTGCAGGAGAAGAATAAAAAGCAGAAACAGCAACTGGTGAACTGGCAATCAAAAGTTAATACAGTTATTCATGTAATTATGCTTTACCTCATTTTTTTCCTTTCTCCAATCTATTTTATCTGTCCAGGCTATAAGATCTTAAAAAGTCAGGTGAATTCTTGTCCTGAAGCTTGGGAGCATGTTAGGGTACCCTGAGACCAGAGATTTCAGATGTTTGGCAAGCCTAATCTTGGTGAATGGGAATTCTCTTCTCAAATCTGGTCAGACCCTAAGAGCTTGCCTGGCCTTTCTAGGGCTCTTTGGAAGGGGGGAAACCTAGCTATGTATGTTGCTGCAGTGTTTGTCTGGCTATTTTTATGCCACTTGTTTTCTGTATGTGCAGTTGTAGTCATGTGCTGCTTCTCCATCCCAGACAACTGAGATTTTTCCATAACCTTTGACTGGGGGGGGGGGGAAAGTATTTCATCACAGCTCCCCTTTACAACAGGCAGCACTTAAGAAGATTATATAAATATTATATTTAGCACGCTTTTGGCAAATTGCTTGCATTGGTGGTGCACTTCTTTCCACTAGCGTCTCTGTAGTAGAAGTAATAAATTACTTGCTCAGATCATAATAGAAATGAATACTTGGTTGTATATTCCTTCTGTTTCATTTGGGGATTCCTAATCAATTAATTGCCTTATTTTAACTCTTACATCAATTTATCTAGCAAGAACCTAGACTGAGGCACTCTAATGAGGAGATCCACTTACTCTAGGTTATTGGCAGGTATTTCTGTACGTGTGCATATGTGGAAATAGTTTCTTCTTGCTTAGAAAACAATGGCAAGGCTTACTTTGGTAGCTAACAGAAAACTAGCACTCATATTATGCCCTCTAGCTATAACTGAAGAGGAAGAGGTTTCATGACCCTTCTGACCAACATCCTGAAGAGTAGATGCTAGTAGGTTTTGGTGGTGGTTCTTCTTGGGCTCACCTGGTTTCCTACACTGTTGGGGAGAATGCAGCTTTTCATATGAATTCATTCAATTTGAATGTAATTACTGATTCAAAAAATTCTTTAAGCAGACCATCAAAGCAAATGAACAAATGTTAGTACATGAAATAAAACATATCATAGGTATTTCTCAATGTGAATAGACACACAGAAATAGATTTTTGACAGATGATCTGCTCCACCTAACTGATTTTGCTAGGGTGGCAGAGATGTAGGGAGAATGGGGTAGTTTGCTTTAGGGAAGCTTTGCTGTTCTGGGCCAGTGAATATAAAGAGCTGTTTGTCCCCCAAGAGCTGGTTTATGCAGTCATGGAGAGCAGGCTGGTCTCAGATGACCCTGTTCAAAGGTCATCACCTCTAATTTATAAAAGGAGAATAAGATGAAATACAGGCCACTCCTTTTCCCAGCTGTCTTGAAGACAAGGAAACAAACACAAGCGTCATCTCTGGCACTGTGTGTATTCTGCTGTGCTTTGCACAACACAGACTCCCCAGAGTAGGTAGGGTATTTGTGTTAAGCCATCACTGTAGTTCTGTATCGTACACCATGAGTATATATAATAAATTTTGCAAAGGCTGATCTTCCAATAGTGCTGCACCTTCTATTTGCGATGCTGCAAGTTGTTTCCTTCTACTCTCTTTACAGATTTGTTGTTATAGTGAGAAAAGCAATGCCTCAGATATTAAACTCCCTGTTATCTCTGCTGATACAGGTATCAGTTGATTCATATTAAAATGAATAAGATAGTAAAGAATATATGCTTTTCACTGATAGCAGGTTCAGTCTCAAAAAATACACCCCCCCCTTTAATTCCAGCTTGGTTTGGTTTTGATGAAACTAACCCTGAACTCTGCCGGGCAGCACAGACAATTACAGTAATTTATGTCTTCATTAGGAATTATGACCATTAATCTGTCAAATCAAATTTTGCCTCCTGAGAAGAGTTGCAGTCAAATGCAAAATATTTTGCTATAATATTTGATGTTTGCTTTAGGTCTGTTTTAGCAGATTAGAATGGTGTCTGGAGCATGGTAAGATTTTATGCTTAACGCGTCACTGGAGGAAAATTGTTTTGCGGTGTGTTTTATACAGAGTAAGCAAAGAGCTTCACTGACTCGGGTGATGAAGCCTTACTCTGCCCCTCCTCAAGCTGTTGATAGCACTCCTGCTGACTTACTAATGCCAGCACAGGGCACTGTTTTTAAAATCCCAGGGTGGAAAATAACTAGGAGAGGAGTTACTGCCAAATCAAAGCAGCAGAGATGCTGCAAATAGCACGAGTGTTCTGCCTCTGACAGCCATGACAGCAGAGGAAAACACCATGTGTTTCTCTGACAGAAAAAGTGGAAGCCTTTGCAACGTACATACCAGCACTGCCTGTGAAAGACTTCAAATATCAAGAAAGGAGATGTTCCTGCACCTGCATTTTTGTAGCATGTTTTTTGTGGCAAAAGTCCTGTTCTGATGCCCAGCCCTATCACTGGCAGAATAAAAAAACCATATGGAACTATATTGGACAGGCTTCCAAATGCAGAGGCATTTTTGTATGTATAACCAGATGCAGGGCCTGCTGTTTGTGCTGGATGTTTAAACACTTGCTGAGAGCTCACAAACTGCTTTTTTTTACATTTTTCTTTCAAATAACTTCTGAAATTGCAGTCTGTTGAATTGAAAGAATAATACCTGATTTCCCTGATAGTTTTGTTCTGAAACAAGGTATGTCAAATCCAGGGCAACAGCAGAGTCTGTGGCCCCTGAAGACCATGTTAGATCTTTCTTCTATTTTCATTCAGTCTTTTCAGATCTTTCCTAGAAACACCTGAGCCAGAGAAAAGAAATGGGTGATTTTTCAAACAAAAAAAAAATCCAAGTACAAAAAGATGGTAAGGAAGAGTCACTTTCAGGTAACTGGTAGATAGAAGATCTCATGTTCATAGAATCATTTAGGTTGGAAAAGACCCTTAAGATCATCAAGTCCATCTGTTAACACTGCCCAGTCCACCACTAAACCATGTCCCTAAGCACCATGTCTACACGTCTTTTAAATCCCTTCAAGGATGGGGACTCCACCACTTCCCTGGGCAGCCTCTTCCAGGGCTTGACAACCCTTCTGGTGAAGAAATTTTTCATAATGTCCAATCTAAACCTTCCTTGGTGCAACTTGGGATTGTTTCCTCTTGTCCGCTTGTTTGCTTCTTGGGAGAACAGACTGACACCCACCTGGCTGCAACCTCCTTTCAGGCAGTTGTAGAAAGTGATAAGGTTTCCCCTCAGTCTCCTTTACTCCAGACCAGCCAATCCAAATCCATGCTGCTCTGAATGAATGAAAAATAACAAACTGAGCTGGATTTTGGGTACAGTCTTACATTAAAGCTTCTGGGAGTTATTTCAGTGGGATTTGGTATTTCACTTTTGAAAGAGTAATCAGAAGTGATATTTGACGCTGCATGTGAAAAAGAACTTGCAAAGTTTATTTGAAGTATTAACAGGAAAGCAATGAAGTCTTGTGCACATCCTTCATGCTATTGGCATAATATGGGGATGTGCTTTATTCGAAGTCAACAAAACCTCTGTTGCCCTGGATGACACCTTTTTCTGCTTACACATTCAAGTGTATTTGGAGGCAGTTTTTGTGCTGCCTCCACCTGTCCTCATGTTTTTCTGAGATACCTCTCTCTAAGTCCTCTTAGCTGCCATGGTTGGGTGAGTTGTCCACCTGTGAACTTTGGATAGAGCAGTGCTTGACTGGTAGTTAGGTGGGCTTTCTGTAACTGCAGCTAAACTGAGAAACCAAAATCCATTCCCAGACTTGCACATCCTCCTGCTTCAGTAGTAACTGGAGTAGCTGTCTCTGCTCACAGTGCTGAGTTCTGTCTTCCTGCTGACTGTCATGTCTTGTACTGAACTTGTGTTGGATTAATGCTGGTCTCACACACACCAAGAGTTTTGCAGTCACTTCATGCAGCCTGACATTGGGCAAGCCATAACAATGCATTTTTGTTCACTTATATCTCTGGGGCTGTGCTAGTTTACGTACAGGTGGCAGGTACTTGCTGGTCCAGAAGCCTCAGCCAAAGGCACGCTGCTGTTCCTATGCTTCTAGCACCACCAAACTGTCAATGATTATCAGAGTCTCCTCCAAAGCAGAACACCCAGCACTTCCTGCTCTTTCTTTATCTGCTGCATGCTTGCATGTGTACAGCAGTTCTTAGGCAGTGCCCAGCACTCAAGCACCACAAACCTCCATTGCAATGTAAATGGAGTAAAGGGCATTTTAAAGACCCTCATGCTATCTATTTCATTTCAAACCATAGAGTTACTGTGATTTGCTTTTGGGAAGGATTTAGTTTTTTTGAAAAGAGCTTTCTACTTGTATATTGACTCCAAAGGCCACAGAAGCTCCGCACCCAGCTGCAAGGGCTGCAGGACAAGCAGTCTAGAAGAACCTCTTTTCCATTTTTCTGATTTTGGTTTATGACTTCAGCTAAAAGCTTTGGATGAAGTGAAATGCAGTGGCAACTGATAGCTAGTGGGATCCTAAAATAAGTCCTGAGGCCTTAAAACAAGGTCACTCTCTTGGTCATCCAACCATAGGTGTGGGCTGTTAATGCAGAGACAAAACTGAAAATATCTTAATGTCTGATTACTCTGACTTTTAAAAATGTGGAAAAAATCTCCATCTCTACTGATTTTGACATTTTTAGTCAAGGAACAGGGCAGATGAGACCTTTTTTTATTAGCTAATTTACAGGCCTCTAATTTCCAGTCTCTATCTGAAAAGCCTCTGTGAAGTCTTCTTTCCATCTGTTTTATGCAAGATTTAATCTATACCTTGCCATTCAACTAAACTAGTTTATATCCTTGTCATATTGAAGCATTCTAAATTCACAAAATAATCTTTCTAATTTCATAATTTCATAAAATAATCTTTCTAATTTCAGATCAATCAGCAGTTCAATTTTCCTTTGTTTGGGATAGTTAACCATAGTAAGTACTTATATTAAATTCCTTTTGGAGATAAGATGTGGCTTAAGTGGCCTAAACAAAAAATACTCAGCTGTTGAAATTACAAACTAGGTGATGTCAGGACAGTTTTAAGTAAAAGAATACCCTTATTTCTTGAAGCAGCATGTGGAAAAAGCCTAGAAATCATTTTGTGTGAATCCTGTAACACTAGAAAAGCAAACTCTGAGCACAGCAGATTTGTTAGCCACCCTGAGCACAGTGAACAGGAGCTGATGTGATGGCACTGTAAGTTTATTCCACTCCAGAGACATGGAGCAGGCAAAAATGTGCACCGCAAAAGGGTGAGGAGCCAAAGTCAGATTGCTGCGGGCACTTCTTGCTTGGGCTCCTCTCCAACACGCTTCTGCCAAGAGTGGGCTCACTTAGGTGCTGCAGATGGATTTGCAGAGCACTACACATTTACATGGATTAGTGTGGTTTTCAGACCTAAAAAAAAAAAAAAAATCCAAAACCCAAACCCTAAAAAACCAATGCCAAAACAAACAAAACCATCCAGCAGATGTTCAATGCTTTTAAGTTGTCTGTTGGCGTGATGTGCAGCATCTTTCTAGCCTCTGTTCCTAGGAGCCTGGAGTAAGACAAGCTAGATTACATGAAATCCAGTGTCTTTACATATACTGTAAGAGGCAAGGACTGAGGAATTGCTACAAGTGGGATGAATAAAACAAATCCTCTTACACATTTAAGCTACTGCTTGAAGGTAACAGTCTGCGTTCATGCCCAAACTTGCATTATTTAAACAACAGGATAAAAAGCTGGTCCAGATTTCCAGCCTCACTTTTAAGTCAAAAGCCAGCACCTAGAGGTAGAGCTTCTTGCAGTGCTTATGCAGCTTCTGGCAGTGTTGGACCCTTCTGCGGCTCCAGAGGAAGAATCTCTTTCCTGATGCTCATTTCAATGCTTAGTTCAGTTAGGGGATTGAGATAACATACATTTATGTGACCAGCAGAACTCCAATCCAGCCCCTAAGTATTCAGAAGCTGAACTCTTGAAGCATGTTAAATTACTAAAAGCTGTGAAGATACCTTCCAGGCATAAAGAGGACTTGAAATTCAAAGTAATTTTTTTTGTGTGAATAGTAAGGTGAACTTTGTTTTCAATTTCAGCATTTAATACATGGCAAATCCCAGATTCTCTGTAGCTTGGGAGGAGTGTGTTTGAGTGTTCATTAAGTTAAATCACATTCCACAAAAATACTAAGATAATTTTGTTTCCAACATTTACTCCCAATATTTACCAAGCTATCTCTATAAGAATTAGATTAAACAAATAATTCTGGGCCGAAATCCAACTATGACTAATTTTTTCAGGGGCTGCCAGCTTGGCAAAGAGCTGGGTAATAACCCAGTACACGTTCTGAAAGCCATGACTGAGGAATCCAAAAGGTCTAATCCTGTCTCTTTTGGTATCTTCTCAGATCCTTGTTCAATGTAAGTAAACAAACAAGCAAACAAAACAACCCCAAAACAAGTAGTAGCTGCAGAAAATAAATGCTGGTCACTGTTGAGGTCTGTAAGAGTGCAGGACATGCTCACAACCCCAAGTTATTCTAGCCAGAACATTAGTGTTAGTAAATGCTTTTTGAAAGATGATTGTGCCCTGGATCTTGCAAACAGATGTTTGGAAATGTTTCCATGGTCACAGGGTTTTGTTGCCAAAGCTGATGCAAGTATGTCACCTACACAACAAACTCTCGTACCTGTTACGCTTAATGCTTCTGCATTGCAGTAGCACAGTGCGGAGGCAGGAGCCACCTTGTCCCCAGGAGAAGTGAGAAATAGTAAGTCCCTAAAAAGCAGTTTCCCTTCCTTCCTTCTGCTCTTCAGAAAGATCTGTCATCCTGCTCTGGTTCTGTATTACAATGCCACTAGAAAAAGTGGAAAGTTGGAGCTTGGTTAGCTAGATTCCCGTGCTAGAAAGGTACTTGCTGGTGGCCAACAGGAGGGAAATCCTTTTGGATAACTGACATTTCCTGGGCCTCTTGCTAGTCTCCTGTAGAGCTCATGGGGTTTTTTAGCTCTAAAGGGCCTATGATAGGACTCAAGCCATCAGTACCAGGTACTGCTCTGACTCTGCAGAACTATGTTGAGTAAATCCCTTACCAGGGGTTTGCAATCTATATTCAAAATGATTTCTTGGCTTTTAAGGCAAAAAGGAAGCCTTCCATTGGTATAGCAGCATCATGCTGGGACCCAGAACTGGGGGAATACGGACAATGCCCTTTGGCTACAGTAGAAAGACAAGCTACAGAAGCCTTCATGTCACAAATAGAGACATGACACTGAAATGAACTTTTGAAGAAAAGTAGCTTTGCCACTTGCCTGCAATACTTACTAAGCTAGGCAAGGAAGAGAGAAGATGCCTTGAGGTTATAGCCTTCTCCCAACCAAAACAGGCTTGAAGTGTTGTGTTCAACCTGTCTGGGGTGTGACTCTGGAGGCCAATCCGTGAGGTGCCATGCCTGGTGATTGGGCACAGCGCACACTGCCAGGAGAAGGGAGGCAGCACTGACTGATCACACTCCTGGGAGAAGGAGCAGAGACCCATGGGCCTGGTGGTGTCTGAAAAAGCAGATTTGTCACCTGATACGCAATTAATCCAGTTCTCACAAACTCAGAGACGTTGCTTATTTATTTCAGGGTTGCACAAACCTGTGTGCTTGGTAGTTTCCCTCAAATCAAACTCTATGTGTTGTATTTATTACAAAGTTAGTAATTTACAAGCTCACCCTCTTTACAATGATTGGTTAGTAATTAGCATACAATTGTAATATTGCTGACTCCATACTTCCGCTACTACACAGGCTCAGGGGAAGGGTCTCCACCTAGGCAAGGGTCTTTTTGAACTATGGGTGTGATTTCTAGTATTATAACGAAGCTAGTTCACTTAAGGATAGTCCTAATCGTTGTTTAACTGACAGTACAAAACTAGGTAAAACCAATATAATCTCTAAGTACATTTTGTTTATGTGTTTTTTAGGGTGTCTCTTCTTCAAGGGCAGCCAGTTCTTGATTAAAAGTTCCTAGACTAACTATGTCAATAACTTCAAGGACAGTCTCTTTTTTTATACACACGAATATAGTTATCAAAAGGCCTAACTAAATTCTTAAGCAATGTTTGGGCAGATAACATTTCCCCTCTTTGAGAATCATATAAATATGCTTTATATTAGTCACATTTTAGAAGCTTACAAATACGCTTCAGAGTACATTGGAAAGTAACATACATGCATAAAAAGGCTAATAAGACTACTATCAATCACATCAGTATTCTCTTAACCTGTGAACTCGGATCAGGGAACCAGGAAGTTAGACGTCTCCATTCTTCGTCAAATCCCAAAGATCGGGACCTCGTGTAATATTCTGGTTTTTTTCCAAATTTAATTCAGGTTATTAGTATTTTCCCTCTCCCATTTTACCTCTCCAGGAGGGCGTCTCCTTTGAATTTTAGGATTATTTCTGATGTAAATTTCACATTGTTGTGTAACACTTTTAGCAGGCAGCATCATATTGATTCCCACAGTATATCTTTTTACTGCTTCAATTAGAGCTTCAGTTCCCATATGTGTACCTTTATGGGTTCATTCCGTTCATTCCTTCATTATCTGTGGAGTCACAGCACACTGTCGAGTTGGGGTTACAGACCATCCATCATCAGTCTTTATACATTTTAATAGTTCAGCCAACTTGACTTCCCTCTCTGTATATTTAGGGCTGGTGATTTTTAAAGCTTTTTCTGGAACTAAGGCTGCTTTGGTTGTTGATAGAGCAATTCTTTTTGCAGCCTCATCTGCCTTTTTTGTTTCCTCTAACTACGTCACTTTGTATAGATGGATGTGCTTTGGAAGTATATCACTGCTATTTCTTCAGTGTTATTAACGGCTTCAAGTAATTTCATGATCACTTTACTGTATTTTATGGGATTCCCTTGTGAAGATAAAAGCTCTCGCTCATTGCTATTGCACCATAAGCACATATGGAACTCCAGAAGCATATTTTCAGTCAGTAGAAAACTTAGCCAGCTTTCCTTCTGATAATTAAAGGGTTTGGGTTAAAGCAATTAATATGGCTTTCTGAGTAGATGTGTCACTGGCAGTGGTCTTGTCACTATCATCCCTTCTAGGGTGGCAACAGCATATGCAGCCTACACTTCTCCCTTAATAATAAAGGTGCTTCCATCACTAAACAACTACCAGTCTGGAACCTGTAAAGGAGCATTCTTCAGATGTGAGAGATCTGGAGCATACTGGACAATACCTGGCTAAATTTGTAAGCACTGTCTGGACAGAAAAAAACAGGGCTGGGTGTCTACTCCAGGCTATGGGCCACCAGCCAGGGCATGCAGGCTTGAAGGTCAATGTCAAAGTGGAAGAGGTCAAGATGGTCAAGCCCTGCTTGTTATCGCAGCAGAAAAGCAGAGTGGGGACAGTGATTTCACACTGCAGCACTCTGTGCCCTGTGAGGGGCACACAGGTACATCTTTTC
>JAAGNO010009764.1:0-14807 GCA_033439905.1 Ceryle rudis | reverse complement strand
ACAGCGCTGGGGTGGGCAGGCAGCCCTCGGCCTGGCACTGGGCTCTGCATGGGACTCTTGGAACAGCCAGTGTAACTTCCCTGACCATAATTCTTTCTCCTCCATTATTTCATTGGCTCTAAGTGTTCCCGCTTCATATAACCCTACAAAATCAACAGTTGAATTTAATATGACTGAGTAATTCATATGGCACAGGTACTGACAGTGGTAATTCAGCCTCTAAATTATGATCATAAATTTCCACGGCATGGCACCGCTGAGGGGGTGATGATTTTATTGGGCAGAGCAGAGTCACTCAACTAATTAAACAGGGAAAGAGCCGTTCGGCTGCCTGGGGTGCAGCGCATCCTGCACAGAGTCCGTGCGGCCGGCTTGCAGCGCAGGCATGTGCCAGGGGCTGCTGGGGCATCGCGGCACGAGCCCGCTCAGGCCTTTGTCGGCAGCTGCCGCACTCGCTGTGGTCTTCTGCAGAGGTGGCTCTACGGGCGCTGCCAGCGTCCGGGCGAGAGTGAGCCCGGGCTGGGTGCGGTGCCGGCTGGTCATCCTGGGGTGAGGGGAAGGAGAGGGCTCGAGGGCGGACGTGCCTCCTGTGCTGGCTGCCGTGATGCCCGGCTGTGCTGGCTGCTTGCTCTGGAACCAGTCTCCAATGCTCAGATTTACAGGGCTGGCTTGGCAAGATAAGAGATCTGTTTTTTCTGTGTCAGGACTTGAGTTGAGTCTCTTAGTGCTTCTCTGAATCGTAATGAAAGAAAGTCTTCAAACAGTTTGTGCTTTGGCATTATTAGAAGACTAAAACACACCTATTGCTTCCTGCTTCTGTGCTGGGAAATACCAGCATCAGCTGTTGTATTCTCTGCTGACCTCAACTGTGGCTTTATGTAAGAAAGAGATACCCGCGTGGTGACACCCCAAGCTGTGAGCGTCGGGCTGGGAAATGTGATGCCTTGGTGCCTGGCCCGAGGATTGGAAGGAGAGGGAGTGTGCGGAAGCAGTGCAGGAGCTGCATGTGTGTGGGAGCCGGGTATCTGGGACCTCAGAGTGGTGATGGCACTCTGGGCTTCTGCAGACCCTGACCTGCTTCAGCTCAGAGCTGGTGCTGCTGGGGTGCAGCTGGTTAACCCTGCCATGGGCATTGCTGGGGTTTGAGCTGAGGGGTGTTTTCCCTGCGACCTGAGAAGTGGGAAATGAAGGGGGTGCCCTGGGTGCAGACTTTATGGGGTTCCAGGCAAGCAGGGGCTCTGGTGTGCAGTAGGAAGTGCTCTGCACTGCGCAGCGTGGTCTGGTGGTGGCTGTGCTCTCCAGACCAGGGCTGGCTCCTGCCTGGTTTGTAGGAGGAACCCCGCTTGCTGCTTGCGGAGTTGTTGCTGTTGTAGCAGCGAGGTGTTGTGCCGGGGCCCCCTCCTTGGCTGAGAAGTACAGGTACGCTGCGAGTTAGTGAACCGTAGGAGGGGTTTATGAGCCAGACATGCAAGAATGGTCCAAAGTTAGAGAAAATGTATTTATTACAACACTTTTCATGGGCAAGTTATCATTTTGTCAAACTTTATTAGAGAAAGTAATTAATGGGCTGTAAAAGGTGCTAGTGCGTAGCCAGTAAAAGAGCTAGTCCTGCGCAAATTGGCAGTCCATAGATTTATGGTTCCTTCTTTCCCCATTTATTAATATGGAGAATGCACATGAAGTGTGTTACAGGCACGGGCTGGTGAGCCCTTGTGTTCATGCACGGGTACCGTGCTCCGGGGGCCTGGCCCTGGCGAGGTGGGGGCTGCTGGGCTGCAATGGCTCCTTCATCCCCGTGGTCCCAGCAGGTCTTGGTGTCCATGGATGGTGAGCAAGCTGACGACGAGCAGGTTGTGGTGGTGTGGGTGGGCTGTGGCCCTGACCCTGTGGTGGGGGCTCTGTGCACCCAGGCAGGGTGTGCTGTGGGCCTGGGGCCAGGGGAAGGCAGGAGACGTCACGTTATGGAGGTGTGAGATAGAAGCCGTCTGTGTGCTCACGAGAGTGATCTGAGCTGCCCTGGGCTGAGGGCTGGTGGCTTGCTGGGCTCCGCTGCCTGCTGCGCTCCGCTGCCTGCTGCTCTCCCTGGTATGGCCCCAGCAGAGCTGCTGGCTGCAAACTGGGGACTTGCCTACACCCAGTGCCGAGGCTGTCCTGGTGGGGATGGCCATGCCTTTGGCTGGATGGATGCTGCTGGCAAATCCTTCAGGATGTTCTTGTGTTTGTGATCTGGGCAGTATTCGGAAGGGCTACAACAGCAAAACTAAACCCTTCTGCTTGAGACAGACAGTGAAGATGCTCATTATAGATAAGCAGCCAGCAGACTCAGTGCCCAGCTCTCCTCTTGCTGAGCAGTTAGGGCAAAGATTTTGCAGCTTTCACAGACTGAAGAAAATGGTGCAAACTAATGTAATTTCCCCAATTATGTCACCTTTTGAATTGTAGGCCAGGATCCCGGGATATCAATTGCTAGATACCACCTTCTCAGTGTTCACAGACGAGCTCCTTGCTCTCTCTCCTGGCAGCGCGATGTCTGTCCAGGCCTGTCCTCAGCTCTGCCTCCCCGGTGGGATGAGCCCTTGGGACAGACAGTAAGCGCTGATGCGAGGAAGGGGGAGCAATCCCCTGTGCTGGCCTCAGCTAAAGGTTTCCCTTTCAGATGTTTAAAGGATTCCCCTGTGATACTTATCTGCCAGTCAGACGGGGTAAAGGGTCTGGGCCAGTTACTGACAAGGATAAAACAAATGACAGCCAAGAATGCTTTTACTTATACAGTGAACGTGGGAAATGCCATTTTTAGCGTTTAGTGGCAGTAAATGTCAGGGATGTTCCTGCAGATCTGAGAGAATGGTGAATGTTCTTCCTGCCTTGTGGCAGCCTGAGGGATGTTCGGAAGGTCCTGGATCTGCCCTCTCCTCCTTGGCTGCCTCTTCACACCTTGCCAGGATGGTGTGTGGTGACAGGCGAGCCCCTGGCTGTGGTGGGGTGAGAGGATGGCTGGTGGTGAGCATGGCTCTGCCCCTGCACTGCACCGTGGCTGGATGGAGCTGTGGGTGTCCTCCCTCTCCTGGGATCCCCGCCTTGTTGCTGCAGTGCCTGAGCCCCTGGTGCCAGGCTGGTCTCAGGTGGGCAGCGCAGTGCTCAGCCAGCCCCTGCCTGCTGCTGTGGAGGTCTGTGCCTTCTGTCCTGCCAGCCAGCGCCTGCTGCAGAGGGGCTGCTGTTCATCAGCAGCTCCTCATGCAGATGAGCACCAGCAATAACCCTCTTCTGTTTTGGAAGAACAGAAGATGGGAGGGTGGGGTGCAGCCTCAGCTCTGTCCTTGCAAAGGGACTGTGCCTGGGCTGATGTACCAGGACAAGGGGTGGTCCGGACCCTCGGCCAGCAGCCAGTGCTGTGCAGTGGCCGTTTGCCGCTGTGCTCGGGGAGGCTCTGGCCTGGGAGATGGAGTTGAGCTGCACCAGCTGCCACACATGTGAGCCAGGCTGGTGATTTCAGTGTCAGCCCTTCCTGGGGCTGCAGTGGCTGTGGCACATGGAGTGGGGAGGTATTTTCTGTTCTGTGCTCTTGGCCCTGGCTGGCCTTTCAGCACAGGGACCTCTCCTTCCCCTGTGGCCGACTGGTCTCCCAGCCAAAGGTCCCTTTCTCCTTGGCCTCATCTGCTCCTGTCCCAGCTCTGTGTGTGGTGTCTTGTTTTCTCCTGGGGATTACGTTAATACCATTGATTGGTTTGTTTTAAATAGCGCTGGCTGCTGGGTCATTATTACTAGATGCTGATGCATAATTTATTGATAGAAATATTGGCTGCCTGGTAGAGGGGCATTGACTTCCACCTGTTAACCCTTCACCTGCCCACATGACCTCTCATTGCTTCTGTGGTCTCATAACACCCCGCAGCTTTTTCCAGGCTGTAGAGGGTAGGTTTATTTTTCACAAGCTCCTTTCTCTCCTCCCCCTTTGGAAGGGGAGAGAGGCAGCTCTGTGCTTAGTGGCTGCCTTAACAGCCAGGAAAAAGTGTGGTTAAATGGCTGGGCTGAAAGCAGAGCATGTGTTAATGCCCATGGCTGGCGCTGGTTTGTGCTGGTCTTGCGTCTCGCCGACATGCTGAGTGCTCCCCATGCCTTGACTGCCTTGGGTTTGTCATTCTCGTGGGTTTCATTGCAGAGACAGGCCGGGAAAAGTAGCTTGGCCCGCTGTGCGCCTTGGCCGGAGGAGAGCAGGATGGAGCTGCCTTCACCCAGGGAGCCCAGCCCGGTGGCTCTGCTGTCCGTCCGAGGGATGCTGCCAGGCCGCGGCAGTGGGGATACAGCTCTGTCTCCAGCCCGGAGCTGGCGGTTTGCAGGAAACCTACTGGCACAGGTCAGGCTGCTGGCAGAGAGCAGAGTGCTGCGTTTGGGAGCTGCTGGCCAGGCTCGGCAAGCTCCTGATGTTTAAAAGATCAGAAACATGAAACCAGAACTAGCCAGTGAAAACAAGGGATTTTACTCTGGCTCCACAATTGCAGCCTGCTGCTCTGCTTCTGCTATTATCACACTTCCCACAGGGCCAGGAGCTAATCCAGGCTGCCCTCTGAGCTGGGCTCTCAGCTGCATGGAGCTGCTGAGCCTGCAGCCAGAGTGTCATTTGCTGGCAGGGCCCTTGCCCCTGAGGACCTGGGGCAGGCTGCTTGGTCACGTTGGTGGAGAGACGTGCCAGGGCAGTGCCCTTCCCTCCCCACCCTGTGCTGGCAGGGGAGATGTGCCCCGAGCACGGCACACCTCGGGGACGTGGCACTGGCACTCGTAGTCCCAGCGGCTCTGCAGTTGTGGGCCCTGCAGATGTGGCATGCCAAAGCCAGCATGGCAGGGCAACCGTCCGAGTTCCTCAGCAGAAAACTGTGGGGCAGGCACATGTCTGGAACCTCTTTGGGTGTCTGCTGCCCAGATCTCATAGCCCCCAAACCTCTCTCGGAGTTATGCCTTGGCTTTCAAATCAAGACAAGGTGGCCGTGTGGTGTTACTCTATGTGAGTTATTTGTAGAACATCCCAGGATCAAGGTCTTTTGTTTTCTAGAAGTCTCTTTTCTTTTTCCAGAGACACAGAAGTGCATGTTCTTGCTGTCTCTATCTTGGGAGCACCTACCTAAACCTCTGAAGAGGAGGAATAAACCTGGAGCTTCAACCCCATTGAATTAGGAAGTGCCCTGACTGCTGCTGTGTGCCTGGGTGAGGGGTGTCCTCCCCTGCCTTGGGTGGTGGGACTCCCATGTGGTGAATGTCCTTCACGCAGCACCAGGTTTCTGGTTTGCACAGGCAGGTTTTTTTTGTGAAATTTCTGTGGAAGAGACCTCCCGAACCCTTCCAAGACCAAGCACAGCCTGCGGCGTGTTGGGTGGCTGACTCCTGGTTTATGGTCCCCCCTTCCCATCACATCATCCCAAGTGCCCTCCTGCAGCTGACCCTCTGATCTGGCTGAAGCCACTCTCAGCAGCTGCTCGTGTCCTGGCGGGGACCAGGAAGTGTCTTGCAGCACAGTGCCATGGTTTCTGCTTCAGTCTGTGGAGACAAGGAAATGGGTGGCTACTTTCTCTGCAGGCCATGGTCAAATGTCTTTTATCTCTCATTATCCTAGTTTTCTTTGCAGTGCTGACATTCATGCAGATCCTAATTTCTGTGTGCCTTGCTTCTGCTGCCAGCATGGCAAAAGTTTTTCAGGCACCTCTCCAAGCACGTCCTTCGTCTTGCCTCATCTTGTGTTGATCAATAGGCTGCTTGGGGTGTGCTGCTAGCTGTAGCCTTGCTGCTGTCAGTGCAGGCCCACCCATGCCCACCCTCTGCAATGGAAGGAAGGCAACCAGATGTTCCTCATGGGCTCAGGAGACAGGAACATGGAAACAAAGCTTGGCTGGCGTTCATGTCTCATACTGCTGGTGTGCTCTTCTGGGCCAAGGAATGCCGTTAAAGCACAGCGTGATTAAGGGCCTTACAACACTATTGTGCTAGGACTTCACTGAACAGGCCTGGAGTAATCCTCGTGTGGGTTCAGCAGGAAGTGTAAGTACGTATTCCACACAAGTCTTTGGCTTTTGACTGGGACGTGCACGGTGGTGAGATGAGAGGGTATCACAGCCCAGGTCTGAATGCTTTCAGAGCTTCCTCTGAAGACCCTTGGTACCCCGGTGTGCCAAGAAAATACTCCAAGAAAGGCTGTTAGCATGGTGTCTGGTGTTCCCAGCCAGAAGAACGGAAGGAGAATATGAAAATGAGTCATTATCTTTTAGAAGTTATCCAGATGTAGTTGCTGGCCTTTCTCTTGCGTATCCTGAACTGGTTTCCACCTTCCTTGCTGTAGGTTCTCAAGATCTTGGAGAAAAATGCCTTTTTTTTGGAGGGGGAGGGAGAAATCAGTGAAGTCAGATGGTAATTTCACAACTGGAAACATGTGAAATATGTCTCGTTTAAGTGGTAGAGCAGCAGCTGGCCTGTTTCTCTTGGTGTGTCTCTGGTGGTTGATGGAGCTTCGCAGCGGATGGTGGGGAGCATTGGTGGGGGCCTGAGGAGGGCAGGGCATTACCCCTAGGCTGGTGTCCCTGCCTGCAGCACGCTGATGTCCTGGCTCCGCTCCCTGTTCATGAAAGAGATTTAAGTTTGTGTTCTAAAATTGTTCCCATTCCCCAGGAAAGTTAATTTTAATCCCTTCTAAGGTTTTTAATTAGTAGGTCTGTTAGCACTGGCTCAGGCTCCTCCCTCCCCCTGCAGAGGGGACAGTGCTTGTCCTTCAGCCATGCTCAGGTGGGAGATGCTCAGGGGGTGGTTGCAGCTCTGCTGCCTGGGAGCTGGAGGGGTTGTTCAGAGTGGCTGCTGGTGATGGGGATCCATCCTGATGCCCCCCATCTGAGCTCAGGTGGGGAAGGTGTGGGCAGGGCGAGGGTGAGGGAGCCCGAAGTGTCTGGCCACTTTTAGTGCACTGCAGTTATGTCAGCTGGGCTGAGGGACAGCAGAAGCACTTGTGAAAGCTGCAGAGGACTGTTCTAGGTGGGGGTTTACTGCCAAGTGCTGCCCCTGCTCATTGTGTCTGTGGGTGGCTTCCTTCAGAGACGGCACTAGAGAGGGAGCTTTGGCTTTTCATCTGTCCCCACTTAAACCTTGTGGCCGGCTTTCCAGCTCCATGTTGGGCGAGGGACTCCGTTAGCACACGGCGTTCATTCGCAGTGAAGCCTCTGGCAGCTGTTCTCCTTGGATGCGTTCCCTAGATCGAGAGTCAGCACATGCTCACCACAAGACCTATTTGGTAAACTGCTTGAGAGCAGAGATAATCTTAGACTGGTTTGGTTTGCGTGTGAGGACTGACACAGGCTCCGTTCATATCTGGATGCTGCTCTGGAGCTGGAGTTGTTGCTGGGCTCAGTCATACTGAGTCAGGTAGCTCAAGTCACGTGAACAAGGATGTGCACGTATCCGATTGCCTGTTGTCTGTGTGAGGATGACCCTCGTACTGTGGATGGGGAGGAGAAATGGAAGAAATTCTTTCATTCGTAAAAGTGGAGAAGTGGATCACATTTAATGTGCACTTGGAGAGCCTTGTGCTTACATCTTGCTTATGTGCCCAAGAGAAACAAACATCTGTGCCAGGCACCTCTGAAAACTTGCCTTTTTCCCAAGTGTCATTATCAAGCGCTTTGGATCTTCATGAAGTCACGGTGTACAAGGTACTGGGAGCCAGTTTCTCCACTCTCCAGTACAGATGTCCCCATCCCATGACGCGTGGACATCTGTATTGGGATATTGCAGCTGGGTTTCTTGGGATGATTTTAGCAGCACCTCTGTTTAGGTCGCTGTCAACGCTGACTCTGCTTTACTCAAAATCCCTTCAGGTAACTTCACCTGATGCTCTTCTGGGTGTAGCAGGAAGGTTGGCAGCTGTTAAAATGCAAAGTCATGCCATTGATAATCTATCAGCAGCAGTGACTCCTGGGTATGTCCCTTAATCAAGGTAGTGTATCAGGAGCAGAACAGGGGGTGCCACCAGTGGCCCTGCTGGGAGGAGACACGTGTGCTGGACATCCTGCAGCCGTGTGCTGCTCTGAGCTTTCAGACTAGGGCTGCTGGGTGTGTTTCTAGCTGTGATGGAGATGGTGGTGGAGCAGCCCAGGCTGACCCCACTCGGGACCTGGCCTGTGGTGTGAAGCGGTGCAGTGATGCTGTTTCAAAGGCCCTTCTCTTCTCATGCTGCTCAGATGTAAATTCATTTTTACCAGAGCTGTCTGAGCACCAACTACCAGTTAAATCGATTGAGACAAATCCCCTTTATCTTGAGGAAGAGCTGAGCCTGCGCTGGCTGTGAAGCGGGGGAGACAGGAGGTTCTGCTGTGCAGGTTCTTGCACCCCAAGCCCATGCCGTGTGCTGGCTGGGAGGTCAGGACGGAGTGGCTGGCTCTGCCTGCTCTGCACTGAGCGCTCCTTGGTCCCTGCCCTCTGGGAGCACAGCTGCAAATCGCCGGGCAGGAGTCAGAGAAAATCCAGCTCCAGGAGCTGGTTTGCAAAAAGGAAAAAGATTTGTGCCTGAACGCCCACGCGGGGTTTTGTGCATTCAGCCGCTGCGGTAGCGGGGATTGGGCACCCCATCTGAGCAGCGCTGCGACTCAGCCCTCTGTGCGCTGCCGGGGATTTGTGGGTGCTTAAGAGCAGGAATCAAATGCTCCTGTACCAGCAGAGATACAACGAGGAGCTGAATGCATGTTGTCCTTACCATGTGCTTTTCGTATGGAAGAATAATCCATAAATCAAGATATTACAAGGTTATTTAGCGATTCTTCAACTGTTATACGTGTGTCAACAACAAATAAAAGAAGCATTTGATAGCATTAGTCCATGTGCCAGGAAATCCTCCTGGTTCCTTTCCTTACCTAAGAAGGGCAGACCTAAGGCTATTTGGATTAGCAGGCTGTGCTGTGATGCTCCTGCACAGGCAGCGCCTTCTTCCTGAGCATTGCCAAGAATTCACTTGTCACAGAGATGTGTAATGTGATTGCAGTGGAAAATACATGCAAATGTTTAGCTGCCTCTTTTTTTTTTTTTTTTCTAGAGGGGAAGAGATCTTGATTAAACAGTAATTAAGAGTGTTTTGGACAACATGAGGCAGTCTCTCTCCCAGGTGCTTAATAAGTGCCAAGACTGTTGAGTGAAGTGTTTATTTAGCATAGTAATAGGAGGCAGTTGGTGCTGGACTCACCAGAACCAGGCTCTATTGGACACGTAACCGTGGGCAGTGTGTGCTCCACCCTCTGTGCACTGAGGGCAATGCCTGGGCAGAAAAGCCTGTTGCCTGTCTCCATGCTGCTGCTTCCCTGAAGTGAGGTGGAAGACAAAGCTCTCCCTCCCCAGGTCTCGCTTTCAAGGTGAGCCCATGGTCACAGGCAGCAGCCCTGGGGCCAGGCTGCGGCCCCGGGGTGATGGCCAAGTCTGTCCCTGCCTGTGGTGGTCTTCCCCAGACCCCCTCCTCCGGTGCTGCCCCTTGCAGTCGGAGGCACGGAGCAGCCTTGCTGGCTCCTCAGCCAGGCCCTGGCACGTCCCCTTCACCTGATGCTCTTGGGTGGGACACTGTCCCCGCTGAGCAGAGACACGGGCCCCCGACCGCTGCCCACTGTGCTTCACGGTCTGCCTTCGGTCCCTGCTACACCGCAATGCTGGGACAGGTGCTGCCAGAACAGGAACAGGTACTGGGCTGAGGCTTTTCTGCAGCACTGGGGTTAAAGGGTGGAGAAAGCAGCTTGTCTTGGATTGTGGGTGTTTTTTTCGAAGATGCTGTTTGCATTGATAGATTTTTGGATGATGCTCTAGCAAAAAAAAAAAAAAATCAATGTCCCAGTGATTGTACCAGGAAGGGCAGTCGATTGGTGAAAAAGCTGCAGCAGGCGTATTGGGAAATGGATTTTTTTCTGCCCTCCAGACATTAACTTGAAATTCTTTGAAATGAGGTGAAAACAATCTGTGTCAGAAATGAAAAATTAAGGAGGTTAATGTGGTGCCTTTTTCACTTTTAATTTCTTGGAATTCCAGGATGCCCTTGGAGGCTGGTGGGGACTGGGGTGGGAAAGCTCTGTTCCCAAGCCTCCCTTTGCCCACTCCAGCTGCCCCGCTGCGCCCCTCCGCACTGCGTCACCCCGGGCTGGACAGGCCAGCAGTGGGGCTGGGGGACACATGGTGCCCAGGGAGGCTGCTGCCCTCATGGTCGTGCAAGCCCTTTGTTGCTGGGTGTGTAAGAGCAGGTGGGGAGCACAGGCTGCAGGTAACTTGCACAGACTGGATGTCTGTAGAGCTCAGCTGCTTGACCTGGGCCATTTGCTCAGTAGTGTTAATGAGCAATAATTCAGGGTCTCTGAGAGGAAAGTGGCAGGAAAGTGTTTCCTGTAACCAAGATGCTCCCTGTTTCTCTGTAGGGATGCATGGCAGTGCACACACGTGTGCACGTACACACGTGCACTCCCCGTTCCTGGCGCAGGCGGCCTCTTTGCCCGTGGCACTGCATGGTGCCGGCCGGTGCGCCTGGTCAGGGCTCTGAGGGGAAAGCTGAGCAGGAGATTTCATGCCATTGTTTTTCTGCTTTGGGTAATTGTCTGTGCTTCAGCCTTTCTAAACAAAATGCCTCTTTCTTCCCTGTGGGGACCACTTTTCCCAGTCCCTTGGGTGGTCTTTTTATGCAGGTTTTTATCCATGCTGTGGTAGGCTGTAGGCAGCTCTCCAGAGAGCCAGAAAAACCTCTGCCTGCTTTACCCTGTTGCAGAGGGAAAAAAACAACTCCCAGTGTCTCGGTTTTGGGAAATTAAAAAGCAAGATGAACATTAAAAAAGAACATAAATAACAGGAAGCTGTTCATCCCCACTGAGCCGTGGAGGGGTTGGCTTCCTCATGCCCCTGAGGTGGTCTGCATGAGCCCCTTCTCCGAGCAGAGCAGCTTGCTGAGCCGGATGGATGCAGCCATGCTCTCCCTGCAGATTGAGCCCTGTCCTGGGCTCCTGCTGCTTCCATGGAGGGAACTTTCAACTTCCCGGAGCTGTTTGCAGAAGTTCCACTGCCAGACCCTCTGCAGACACGGGCTGAAGGGCCCCTGGGGTCCTGCCTCGGCAAAGGGCCAGGCAGAGCCGCCTCTTTGCTGGCCAGGCTCTATCTGCCAGCAGACGACAATTGCTTCAAATACATTTATTTATCATTTGGAATTACTGCCCAGGGTGCGGCGTGAGTCAGCCCGGCAGCACCCGGCAGCACGCACCAGCACCGGCTGCTTCCAGCCCTGCTGTGAGCTTCTGTGTCATTGTGTGGGGCTGGCTGTCAAAGCCCCATGGTGTTTATCCAAATTCCTGTGTGCTTTTCAAGGTTGCTTCTTCCTTCTGGGGACACCAGTGCTGATTGTGGGGAGGACTGGGAAGTCCTGTCCTGCTCCACCAGTGCCTTTCTCAGCCTTGGGCTGGTCTAGCTGGTGAGTGAACAGATCTGACTGGTGGAAGATGCTGGCATCTTCCTTGGGATGGTGGCTTGGTTCAGGATCTATCACTTGTACCCTCATGAGGCATAAGGGAGCGTAGTGTCTGATGACCTTGCACAGTCAGAGGATAGAGGACCAGACAGAATGGCTTAATGCTGTTAAGAAGCTGCAGTGATCTTTGCATGAGCGTTTTAAATACAGCGAGTGCTGCTCGAGGCAAGCCCCGTCCTGCAAACAAGCAGAATAAATCCCTAAAGAGGGTGAGAGGAGGAGAAGGTGGCATGAGACAGGAAGGTTGGCGTGTAGAAGGAAGGCTGGAAGAGCAGGCCTGTCCCACTGGGAGAGGAGTGTTGGGCTGTCCTGGGAGCGCGCGGTGGCTGTGTATTGTTGTGTGTGTGGAAGGCAAAGGTTCGTTAGAAAGCAATTAACTGCTGTCTTGGAGTGCAAGAGCTAGAGGTATGTAATGAAGTTAGCCAGCAGTTCTGAAACTGAAGTACCTTTGATATCACAGAGTTTAACTCTTCCCGAGGTTAATGGGTATGGATTGTTGCGGAAGCCAAAGCAGAAATGGATTCAAAAGGGAAACAGGTGAGTTCATGGGCCAAAAGTCTCTTTGTGCTTTTTGGTGATGATGGTTTGATGCAGTTTGGCTCAGCCAATCCCTAAGCAGGTAGTCCTGAGGTAGGAGGGTGTTAACCCATCCCAGGGAAAGGAATGATCTCTTGGGTCCATTTTCTTGCATCCTTTCCGTAAGGGTTGGGATGGGCCATGGCTGAGGCAAACCCCATCTGGGTCCTTCCATCAGCCACAGGGCAGAGGCTGCGGCACAGGAGTGTGGCTGTGCTGGGCGATAGACCCTGCTCCTGCTGAGAACACCCAGGGCTCGGGAAGAGTACGTGTAAAGAATGGGACTTCTTTTTCTTCACCTGAGTCGGCTGAGCTGTGTGGGTGTAAGCTTGGGCAGGATTTGGCACATTAAGTTTATAACATGGATCTAATTAAAAGACAACGTGTTTTTCCTCAGCTTCACCATCGTTATTTATTGTGTTAACTAGAAGGCAGAGACAGTGACCACTTCACTTGTTCCCATCTGCATGAAAGTTTATCATTCGATTCATTTCTCTTTATTTTAGCCTTGCAGAAGTGAAGAGGAAAATCACTGAAGTTAGTGGTGAGGTAGCAGGGAACGGCGAAGGACATATGGGTATGTAAGGGAAGCAGATGGCCTATCTGACTAAACCACATCATATAAGTTTATGAGTCAGGCAGGTGCTCTTTCCTGCTGTTTTATAGTGATGTCTTAAGGATTTCCCTTTTGATATACGAGGGTAAATCGTCAGCCGAGCCCTTCTCTATCAGAGGCTAATCCAAAAGTAAATCACTCTAAAGCAGCAGGAGAGAGGTCTTGCAAGGCACCCACTACAGAGATATTCTTTTGTTATAAATCATCGGAGTCGTGCTCTTAAGAGATTATGCTGGAAAAAGCAAACAATATAAAAAGGTCAAATACAAATAGTAAAAATGAAATAGTTTGATGCTTTCTGCCTACTCACAGAGGAGAGACCACTCAGCCCAGGAGAAGAGATGGCTCTTCAGGGTCCCCAGAACATGGCTGGAGTCATGGATGGAGCTCTGCCTGGGTGGCACAGAGGCTTGGTGGGTGTCTGTCTTGGGAAGGGCCGTGTCTGTCCCTCGGGACACTGGGGTCTGTTCCTTGGTGTTGGTGAGAGCACCCTCAGCTGTGCAGCCCGTGCCGGCTGCCGGTGCCCCAGGCGCTGGTGGTGCAGCGGCAGGAGCGGCCGTTTGGCCACTTTGCCAAGGGCTTGCGCTTGCTTTTGCTGGCAGTGTCACGGTGTGGGACGGGGGGGTGCCTGGGGGTGCTCCTTGGTGCATGAGCTGGAGCAAGGTGAGAGGCTTTACTCAGGTGTCTATCTGGGCTGAGTTGAGCAGAACTTAGTGAGTGGGTGACACTGTCTCATCGCTGCTGGGGAAAACCTTCTCGCCACCATCCTGCTGCATGATCAGCTGAGGCATTCAACTGCTTTGCTGCAGCTCCTGATGTAATATCAAAACTTCAGGGAAATGCAAGTTGAAGAACGTGCGTGCTGCTGGCTGGCCATATGGACGTGGTGCATGGGAGCTGGTGGTGATGTCATCTCCATGGCACATCCTGCTGTGCAATGCACGGTGCTTCATTTTGCAGGAGAGAGTTTTCCTTGTGCTTTAGTGCAACCCAAGCCTTTGCCTCGCCACACAGGCATCACAAATCCAGGCCCTGAGCTCTCCTGCCAGGAGAGTGGTTGGCAGCAGTGCCCTTCAGGGCTGTGGGCTGTCTCTTCAGCTTTGCCTTTGTCCTTCAGCCAGCTGTGGTTGGAGCCCTGCGATGCAAGGCTGGGGAGCAGAGTGAGTGCCCTGTTTCCTGCACTTCCCATCCTATTAGTTGTCCACACTTAATATTGCTTCCAGATAACAGGGCTTCTTGTTTGGAGGATGAGGGCAAACTGTGTTCCTGCTTGTGGATGTTGGGAATCCCAGCAGCCATCCCCATGAGTCAGGACAACCTGGGGCACTGATCTCCTCTCCTGCCCACTGCAGCTGGCCCCGAGAAGCATTTTCCCTGCGATGTTTCAGGGGAGGCTGCACTTTGCTGTCAGAGCAGAGGTGATTCTGCTCTTGTACACTTTACACAGGGCAAGGTGCAATCCCTCAGCAGTGTCAGTAAAGAGCTGTGCTGTTTTCATCTCCAAATCTTGGTGCAGTTATTAATGATGTGGTTAAACCCACCATAGCCACTGTTGAGTCTTTGACACACTTTGGCTCTTGAATGTGACATCTCTGCATGGGTGGCCCTGAGCTCCGTCTGGCCGAGCGGCGGGCACTGCGCACCCCACTGTTGCTTCAAAATAGGTATAAATACTGCTTGGCTGCCCACAGGCTGAGGCAATCCCTTCTGTAGGGTATCCCTGGTTTCCCTGCCCTCTGAAAGAGAGAGCTTAACTATAGCAAGGGCCTGGGCTCTGCTGGGGTGCCTGCAGTGGGGGGCTGCAGGCTGGAACAGGGCTGGCAGACAGACGGGGCAGCTTCGGGCTGCGGGGCTCCTCTGCGCAGCAGGTTGCAGGATCTGGTGCCCCGCACCGGTGGCCGCTGCCGCCTCCCCTGCTCCGTCATGTCAGATCAGTAGCAGCATCTCTGCTGCCAGACCATGAGCGTGTGCCTCCCTGCAATTATATTTAGGCCGCTGGCCGTCCCCGACACAGACTCGGATTAGGCATCCCTGTGCTGACGCGCTGACAGGGTGGCCTTGTTCGGTGTCCAGTTGAGTGTGCAATCCATCAGCGGCCGCTCCTGCCTC
>JAAGNO010009763.1:0-43291 GCA_033439905.1 Ceryle rudis | reverse complement strand
TCCTGTAGGCCCCCTTCAGGTACTGGAAGGTTGCTATTAGGTCACCCCAGAGCCTTCTCTTCCTCAGGCTGAACAACCCCAACTCCCTCAGCCTGTCCTCATAGGAGAGGTGTTCCAGCCCCCGATCACCCTTGTGGCCCTCCTCTGGACGCGCTCCACCAGGTCTCTGTCTTTCCTGTGTTGAGGGCTCCAGAGCCTGGACACAGTACTCCAAGTGAGGTCTCACCAGAGCAGAGGGGCAGAATCTCCTCCCAGGGTAACCCTCGATGTCCTCATAGTCCCTGGAAAGGGTCTATTACTCTACAGGTATGGAAAGAAATGACTAAGAAAGGAAAGGACTATGCCAAGCACAAGCCACATGCAAGCATGTCAACATACAGAGCAGAATGACCCAGAAGCCCTGTAACCCAGGCATGAGCTCAGACATACCACCTGGGCTGCCTTCTATCAAAAACTTGTGCTTTCTGCATGCTTCACCTGTCTTATGTCCCTGGTTCTGGCATGCCGATGGACTCATTTCAGAAGACCTACTCACTGGCCAGGATCAAGATCACAGAACAAATACATTTCAGGTGCCACATATGGTAGTTGGGATTAAATAAATAAATAAACCCCTTGTACCATCCAGCCCCAGAAAACTTTCCACAAACTCCCTCCTCCTCCATCCAGCTGGTGGATTTTTGAAACACAAGCATTTTTCTTGTCTCTAACAGAACTGATAGACTTGGACACCTTATTTAGCTTACAAAAAAGTAACTTTCAACCACACCAGGCCACACTTCTCCCATATCAAACAGTGTCCTCCACTGGGACCTAGAATAGCCTGGGTGAGAATCAGCAATGGTCATTTCTGCCGCATTCATTCTTGGTGCTGGGAGATCACAAGGAGATGGTGGGAAGAGTCACCAAGAGATTACAGATGTGCCCCACTGGTTCAGGGCACTGTCAGGAATGAAAAAATTCAGGGCTTGGTTAAATGGACTGAGGACAGTCACAGGTTGTGCTGTCCCAGATAGCAAGTCAAGGACAGAAAAAGTAAGCTTTTTCCTAAGGGAGGAAACTTAAGAGACCATTAGGAAGGCTACGCCTTCCTAACACCAACACAGCACAGGCAGCCTCTGACACAGGACTAAACTTGCCAGTGCTCAACTTTGTTCATACGTGGTCTATTTCCAGCCTCTTATATCAGTGAAGCAGGCCTGCCTTCCTCCTCTGCAATGCCTGCTGACCCCCGAGTCTTGCTGACTACCAGTAAACACAACTATCAGCTGTCTTACAGGCTACGTGCTCTGATAGTCATTAAATTGCACACCTACCCCTTCTCTACTCACAGGAAACAAACCTGCAGCTGCAAAGAAAAGGCAACTGCACCAAACACAGATGCTCACGGAGATCGCTCCTAGAGAGCAGCAGCCCATTTGTCTATGCAGCACGTTTATTTTTCCCTGCTTGTGGCCAAAGTGCAGGCCTGTGTCTCCAGCATGCCTGCTCAGCCCAGGACACAACCACACTGGGCTTCACTTTTATCTCCTTACCATTACCAAACATTCAAGCTTTGAGGAAAAGACTCTCAACATTTCTCCCTTCCATTTGAGGGAAGAGTCCTACTAGCTCTTACATACCAGGTCTCACACGTGCTCTTCCACCCTTTATGAAGCAAGAGCTATAAACACCTTCCTGGAAATTGCTCCTTTGTCTTATCACAGTTCCATTCCCAGAAGAACTGGGCTGGATTCCTGTCCTAGGTGCTTCTTGGCTTCCTGCTCTCTGCAATCACGTGCTAGTCCCATGTGCTGCTGAACTGCAGCAAAAAGAGGAGAGGAAAGATCCTTGCTTTATTCTGACCTCCGACATAAGTTTCTCAAGGACCACAGTCAAGCTTCACTCTTTTCAGGTCTCACTCTCATTTATCTTTCCTGAGAAAGGATCTATCTGTCGTACCTAGCAGAGAGGGTATTGAGACTCTGTTTTGCAAATTCTTTAAAAATCCTTTATTGGGAATTCCTACAGTCACTGTTTACCCAGTGGGACACAGACTTACTCAGCTTTCTTGGACACTGCTGCTGTCCTCTCATAAGATCTGAACAATTTTCCTAACCATAAATTGATATTTTGCCCTCTCTATTCCCCTCCCCAAAAATGAACCACTTTCATCCATTAGGATTTTGGTAAACCTTTAAGAAAGACTAGGTGGTAGAAAGTGGGGGGGGGAAACAAAGAAAAACAGCAATCATAGCAATAGGAGCTACATTTTATATTTCAGAGAAAGTAATGCTATTAATCCTATGAAGATGAGGCCCCCTGACTAAAACTGAAAGTTTCTGGAGCATACTCTCAGGCCCTGAATTATTTCTATAATTTTTAGCAACAAAGACAAGCTCTCAACAGCACAAATAATATTATACAGCACATACTTTTTTACATACATCTTTAACAATGAGATTTTTAGCCTGGTTCTCAGTGGGACACTGAGAATCACTGTCACCATTAGCCCAACAGACAACACTCTAACCAGTTAACCAGAACATTTAAAGATGCCTTATCATGGGAAATATAACTTTTCTCCCTACTCCACATTTCTCATATCAGGACAATAAAGCAATATAAAAACAAGATTGGCTCTGCAACAGTCTGTGCTACCCTCCTTACAGGGACCAGTCACTGGGGTTCATAATGCAGTTCCTCTTATCAGTATACAAATTAGCATCTCCAGCCTTTGTACAGGCAGAAAGGTCTCCAAGACCTATATAGATAGGTTGTAGTTCCCAAAATTCAGCACATCATTCAGCATCCCCACATCCAAAATACATGACGCTATCATGATCTTCAAGAATCCCTCCTCAGGAACCAGGCTGCTGCCACTTTATCTTAAGAAGGTTTTGGGGTAATTTTTAAACAGGATAGTAAGGGAGGTCAGGAACTAAAGCAAAGTGCACTGTTCAGATGACATTCTTTAGAGGCTGATCAAGGATAGAAGGAATGTATTTCCTACACTAATTTTGTCAAGGATGAGTCCCAACAACAAAATCACATGCAAGATTCAACCATATACAAGAATAGACAAAGCCAAGAGCAAGTGGCTAATAAGACAGTATAAATGTAGTGGAAATCTTGAAATGGAAAATGGGATGTCTAAATTAAGTTTACCTGTTTGTATTCTAAGCCTCTGCTCAAGGAAGATAATAAGTGCAGTATCAGCATTAAAAATTTTAAGTTATCAATGGAGGAGAGGGTCTTCACCTTAAAGAAAAATAAGAGTCAGCAACAGGAATACGTTAAGTCCTATAAAATTCTGTAAGTAAGCACAAATATTGACAGAAGAGGCCACCAAACCCAGAAGATCAATTAAACTGTTAAAAAGATAGAAAGAGAGAGATGCTGCAAAGGCAGAAAAAATATAACAGTGAGAAATTTCGACAATGCCCTTGCAGGCTAAATAAGCGTCATGACAGGGATGATGCAGAGACTGCATTTTTGGATTCCATAAATACTCTTTTCTAAGGAGAACCTATAAGAGGCAGCACAATTTGTGATTTAGACCTAGAACAGCACAGTGTGACCATGATCAATATTACAGAACAATTCTGTACTTCACTCTAATTCAGCTTCCTTGCAGCAGTGACCAAAAAAAAAAAAAAAAACCAAAAAAAAAACCACCAAAAAAACACCACAACCATACACACACCCTCCAAGGCACCACAGCACTATGCACTGTTTAACTCACAAGAATGAGATGTCTAAACGGAAAGAAGATTGCTACAAGGAAATTAAAAGAAGGGCCAAAGAAATTAAATGCTTGCAAGTGGCATTAAGACTGTGTGAAGACACTTCATCAGGGACTCAATATAAGCCTAGAAAATATTGGCGAAAGACTATAGAACAGAATAAAGGAACCATAGTTAAGTGAAAAATAAACAAACCCCCACCACACAACTCAAAAACTGGACATTATTCCTTCAAGACAAGAAGACAACATGCTGGATCAAACTAAAGCAAAACCATAAGCAGGCCGAAAAGAGGCTCCAGAACATCTTTGCAAACTAAGTCAAAACTCTTCAAACACAGCAAAATCAGAAAGCCTGACAGAAAGTCTGTAGGGCCAAAAGATGATCACTGTGGAAGGAGAACATCAGAGAAAGAGGGAGAACTAAATGAAGACTTGCACTAGTGTTCATGACATGATATTTATGAGAAGTTTCCACATTCACAGAACCTCTTTGAATAGCAAAAACCTGAAGCGTTATCTGTGAAAGATGTTAATCAATGTATTTCAACTAATTTATTCTACAAGGCATCAGGACCAGATGGTATTCATCCAGGAGTTCAAAAGAGCAAGTCAACAGAAAACACACTTCACTCACACGCAAACACACCAAACTGCTAATGCTACTCTGTTACCAAATACTTAAATCAGGAATGAAGGAAGGAAAGTGTCATGTGAATTTTTAGGAGGAAAACCCAGGAAACCCCAGGGCCAGCAGCTAATTGGTTTGGGTAAATGAGCAGAAATTGTATCAGTCAAAAGACAGAAGTTTACGCATTGATAAACACCAATAAAACAGGCTTTTCAGACATTATTATTTCAACATAATCTCAGTGAGTTCCCAAGCCAAGCCTTTGGAGAGTTAGGAGGATACACTCCTTTTTTAGCGTCTTTCCCTTAGCACTTACCACTGAGTGGCATGGGGCTGTCTGGCAAATTCGGCCTGACCTAGGCCAGATGCTCCTCTGTTCTGATTGTACCTTTCCAAAGGAAAGGCTTTTGGGGGAAAAAAAAAAAATAATATCAAGGGCTTCACATGGTCTCAGACAGAGCTCACTGCATTTGTTAATACACCACTGGAGAGCTACTCTAACTTTCTACTCCCAGAAGAGTGACTTTTATCAGGGCCCACACACATTTTGATGTGAAAATCAATCTTTCACACATACCACCCACACTTCCACAACCCCAGATCAGCCTGGAGAACAGAAAGAGGACAATCTAACTACCCACTGCAAACTTCTCTTCGGAGGAAGTTTGTTAAACTCTAGCAAATCCAATGTTTTAAAGCATGAATAAAAACACTTCACCTGTGCCAAAGACTTCCCTCGTGGCAGCCCTACACTGAGCCACTCACGCAGTGCCACTGCCAAAAGCCTTCTGAGGGTCACACCAACACAATTCCCTATAGGGCCACCCCTCCATTTCTAACAGAGCCTCCTCCACTGCCCCTGATAGCTGGGGAGCAGGAAAGACTGGGGAGATGCAGTACCAGTCTTGAACCATTTATTTACAAAGCACAGCACTACCTCTAATCCTCAACATCCACATCAACCAAGGAACATGGAGATGAGGAATCCTCTAGAAAACCAGAAGGACAACCATGCTCTGGAAGAAAATGACTGATTAATTTCAATTGTTTTAACAAGTCAGTCCTGTACACACTGATTTACCCATTTTCTGTCAGATACGTTTAAGCCTTCAGGGCTTCACATTTTCAAGATGTTCTTCTCCATAGACAGCAGTAGAAATGGGTTTGGGTTTTAGGGGTTTGTTTTTTTTAAATTATACTTGATTCTAATACAAGTGACTTCAGATGCCAAGATTCCCCATATGAATGAGGAAAACTGAGATGAAAATATCATCACCAGGGAAACCAAGGTTCTTGGTGAAAAGTCAACATAGCAATCCTGCACACTTCAACTGTTGTTCTAGACACTTTTATCTCAGATAACTACAACAATAGGTTGCCTCAAAAAAAAAAAAAAAAAAAAAAAAGATTACAGACAAAACACACAAGCCACATACAGCAACATCCATGCTGCTCTGTAACAGATGAGACTAGATCAGGGTGCCACACAGCCCACAATAGTTACTCTCTAGAGCAAATCAGTGCAAAGATGCAGAACATAACTGGTAGTGGTAAAGGACACATCTGACAGGTGGAAGCATCAGGAAATTGCACAGTTTACTGGATCTGAACAACGTGCCTCTTGTTGCAGCAGAAAAGCCCTTATGAACAGGGATATAAGTAAGGGCTCTCCTTCTCATGTCGATGCTTTTACATGTATGAGAGAGGGGAACTTTGAGCCAAGCTCAATACATACAAGATCTGTGCCAGATGCCTCTCCAACAGTTCTGTCAATATAATTAAATGCATCAGACCTGGATCTCCGTTCACCCAGGGAACCCTTTGGGAGGTACCTATTTCAAAGTCCCAGGCAACTTCTACTCTTGTCTGTGTGTCAAAGCTCTGCCCTGTGGTCCTTTCTCCTTTTCTAACTACAGGTGCCTTGCACACTATAACTATGACATTTCACAGGAGCAGCTAAACTTTCTGATCCTACAGCTCACATTACCACAATTTGCAAAGAGCAGCCAGACGCCCCCTTCCCACACTCTGTGACTCCTCCTGCACACTGGCTTCCCTATGCTCTGCTGTCAGCACAGGTCCCAGCTGCCCTTCTATACAAAAGGCTACAGTAGAACTGAAACCACCTAACTGAAGTGCTGTGTAAAACAGAAGCTGCCAGTTCCTACCCAGTATACTTTTGTATGGATTACTGGCCAGAATATGCTTCTTCTATAGCACCAAGAGCAAAACTGAAAAAAGCCTGTTGAAATCCAGGTAGTCAGGAAGCCAACATACATAAATGTTTACAAACCACAGCTTAGTCAGCTTTCTTGCAGTGTTTTAAGAAGTGAAAGGACCCAAGTTACAAAAAAAAAAAAATGTAATCAAGGCCTTGCAGCAAGATAAGATAGGGCTTAGGCTCTTTTTCACTCTCCCACTGATGTGAGATAATGTATTTTTTTCAAACTGCACTTGCACAACCAAAGCTCTTCTGGAAGCCAAGCTTCCTGATCACACTTCTGCCTCTGTGGCATCATCTCATACTGCTTGGTATGATGCAATGCTCTGTGAAGAAGACTACTTCTCTGTTATAGCTGAAGTCCAAATAAATCCAAAAGGGATTTTATTAAATATTTATTAGAACAGGAAAGCAAAAAAAACCAACAGCGCGCTGAGCGGATGGGGAGTCACAGCTCTACCAACGGCTCAACCCCACCAACAGTCGTTCCGGCCTTTTATATGGTTTCGCTGCAAATGTAGCAATATACTATTACATATTCATTTTTGCCTATACATATGCATCATCTATCCCCGCTTCACATGCAGATGAGGTCTCCTCCCCCTTGAGCAGGCGCAGTATTTTCTGGTGGTGGTCGACAGGGGTCAGAGGATGAAGTAAGACGTCTTCCTCACAGCTAAACTTCTGACCCTGGTCCCTTGTGCACGCTCTGTAGGTACTTGGCAGACCTTTAACCTCCCTCCTCATTCTTAACAGAACTGTCCATGCCTGACTCCTCCCCCTAATCCACCAATGGTATAACAAGGCTGAAAGATAACAGTGGTGTTATCTTTCCTTCTTCTTGCTCATCCTAAAACTATGCGTTAGTTTCCCTTTCTCAGTCCCCCCCTTTTCTATATAGTTAGTAAATTCCTTTACTAATAACTCCTGGTGAGGAGAGAGCCTTCTAAAAATATCTACCAGATTCTATTCCCTCTCTCAACTGGTGTTCCTTCCACCGACTATAATCGATAAACAATTGTTTTACCCATGCCAAATTTGGTAACATAGCATTTCAACTAAACCTCAGACCTTTCAACACACAAAACACTCTATATTAGTTTGATTAGCAAATTACTCATAATTACTTATTACATTCTCTATACAAGTTATTCAGGGCCTCAGCCCTAAATGCACCTTCCCCCAGTGTACTGGGAAAGAAATGCAACAGCAAAGCAGCAGTAGATAAGAAGGTAAAGCAGAAGATACAACTCCCTTAGCTGCTGCTGGAATCCTCAGTCAGGATATAATACTCTGATCACAGACCTACCTCAGTCACCTAGCACAGCCAGCCCCAGGGCATCCTGCAGAGCAAATGCTGAGGGTACCACAGGGCAGCCACTCCAAGCAAAAACACTGCAGTCATTCATTTAACTCCAGTGGAGCTTCCACAGAACATAGCCCAAAAGCCAGCTGCTTCTGTAAGAGAGAAGGGGGAGCAGCCTTTGTTGTATGGCTGGGAAAGTAGAATCAGATTAAATGGGTAGAAAAATTTTATTTCAGGCTCCAGTGTCCATTTATAGAAAAACTGGCATTCCTGGGAAAGCCACGTTGCTATCTGGTCAGCATGCCCTCCCATACTGAGCCACATCCAGGATCTTGGAGAGCTGGCCACATAGAACTTCTTGTGATCCAAGTGCCCTGATCCACTCTGCCCTTCTTTACAGGGGGAGGAAGAAGGCAGGGCTGGAGAATGTCAACCATTAACTACTGCAACTACTAGTTCCTCTTGGTTCCTTGCTAAACTCTTCCCTATTATAATAGCTAAAATCCTGGAAGATACGGAGCCAAGCTACAGAGTGATGTGAGGCAGACCACCACCTCTATTTCTAACAGGGATTAAATCTCATCTGAAGAGATAGGACGCCTCCAGCTTGGGTAGAGCAGCCAAAGAGACCTAGACATTCACTCAAAGACAGAAATTCCACAGGATGTGCCAAAACTTCTTAAAACTTTCAGACGCTGCCTTCCCTGAAGGGCGAAAGGTACAGAACAGTTATCAGTGAGGCATGAAACAGTAGCAAAAAGCTCAGCAAAAAGAGCACTGCAGGCTCACCAGCATAAAAGCAATGGCCATTCAGTATTTGCAGACTTGATTATTCAGCAACACCCACTCCCTACAACCACCCACATCCCCTCCCACGTGAAGACTCCTTCCCCCGGTTCAGAACAAGAAGAGAGGACCCATCAGGAAAGAGAGAGCACTTCCCTGAAATTCAATCACATCTTATCCAGTTTGTCCACTTCAAATGCCATCCACCTAATCACCGCTAGACTGGCCCTCTCAGCAGTCTCCCTCAAGCACCTAAAAGCTCTGCCTCAGGCCATTTATGTTATGAAAGACCTAAATCTTTGAAGTCACATGCCAGCTGCATCAGAACAAGGACAGATAACCACCTGAAGATCAGCAAGGTGCTGCATCATTTTTCTGCAGAGGCAGAGATTAATATGAAGCTGAAGTTTTCTTTCCTCCAAAAACTACATCAACAGCTTTTGTCAACCCCTGCAGAGAAGAGACAAAATTCCAGCAGAAAGATCCTCTACCACACCCGTATCATTACTCCCAAGCCCATCAGCTACTTGTTTCTCATTGTCAGAATTAGAAGAGCCAAGAACCTGGTCTAGTTCAATGAAAGAAAAAAGTAACAGTGGCAAAGCAATACAAAGTCACGAACACAAACATTCTTTTGTTGCAACACAGCTATACACTTCTCTGCTTGATTGCCCGTGTCCTTTGCCCATTAGGTAACAATAGGAAGAAAAAGCAGTAAGAGATACATCTAAAACCAGTATGTCTGAAGAAGCATGGCCCAAGCACAGCAGTCCAGCACACACCGTAGCAGCTGAAGCAGAGACCTGCTGCCTGTCCACCAGGCTCCAGCTTATAGATCCCAAAAAGCCACAAGAATTTACTTTGTTACTTAAACATTCTCACCACTGAGTTAGTTCTATCACACCACAGCTCTGTGTTTCCTGCTCTGTAAAAGACAGCAGTGTGTGTTAAAGTCCCCACATAGATTTTTACTAGTCTTTTAAGCAATGAGATACTAGTGATATTTTACTGACACTAACATTTGAATGCCAAAGTATCCAACATATAAGTAAGCCCCATTCTACACCTCCCCATACATGCACTTGCAGGGACAAGGAAAAAGAATGGAAAACCCCCATGCATCTCCCTGTTAAAATGGGGGGGGGGAAGGAAGTAAATTGCCATGAAACCCAGCAGTTGGTGATAAGAGAATGAGATCACCTCCTCCACAGGTGTGCACACTCTTCTCTTCTAGAAGCTCTCCACCATTGATTCAAGAGGGCTCAGTTTAACCTTTATTTGCACTTAAGATACCCCAGCCAGCACATAATCAGAAACAAGTGAAGAGAATCTGATGCTCTACTAGGGTTTGATTTTTAAAAGATATTTAACACCCAGTCTGGGTGATTTTATGATTTACTGTTCAGGTCTAACTTTGAACCTGAAGGTTACCATCATTTGGCAAGCAGCGACAGTATCCTGAGCAGAGATGACCTCAGCAGACCTAGATGAACCAGCAGGCAAGGCTCTCCTCAACACAGAACTACTGCCTAAGGCTGAGACTGTAGGAGCAGAAAGAGGGCAGGTGTATCAAACAAAGCAGCAGTGACACTGCCTCGCTCCTCCCCGCAGCTGGTTGCAATTCCTGATGGAGAGGGACATCAGTGCTTGGCATTCAGTAATAATAATAATCAGGACAACTCAAAACAGAGCTTTCTACCTTGAGGGTCTGTAGTTAAGGCATGTGGCAAGGAAAGGAAAAACAGAGTTGTAGAGGAATGAGCATAGGGGCTAATTTGCCATACGGGCATACTGCAATTACAAACCCGCTATATTACACCCTTTGCTAACACTCCCTAAGACACAGTCTTTAACTGCAGAGTCAGAAAAAAAGGATGCTTCTATTTCTTCCTCCTGCCCACTCATCACCAGTAAACAAAACAGCTACTTTTCACTCACTGATTATGCACCTCAGAGGAATGAATAGCTCCTTCCTATAGAGTACACCCTGCCTTTAGTCATTGCCATTTCTGACTTCTCCAAATCTCTAAAAGGAAAGTCTGGGCTTACAAAGCAAAGGCTATGTACTGAACTAAGCTCTCATTGCAATGACAGTTCAACCCCCAGAGCAGCGTGAAGAGCCAAAAGAGTAGCCACAGTTTGGTTTTTTCACAACTGTTATACTAACCCCCTCCTTTTAGGATGATGATACCATACACATATACAACACAGGCTGAAAACCTCATTGGTTGGATTTCTTACGCACACTCAATGTGCCTATGTTGAGAAATGCCACCTGAGTAATGAAAAAAAAAAATCTGACCGCAAAATGCTCAGTTACTTATTTACTGCTAAATCAGTAGGAGCACTCATGCCAAGTTAAATGCCTTCCACTCTAATGACTCATTTTAAAAGCATAAATACCAGCCCACTAGCTCGAGTGATAATCATAGAATGGTAGGGGTTCGAAGGGACCTCTAGAGATTGAGTCCAACCTCCCTGCCAATGCAGGAACACCCAGGGCATGCCACACAGGAACATATCCAGGTGGGTCTTGAAAGTCTCTAGGGAAGGAGACTCCACAACCTCTCTGGGCAGCCTGTTCCAGTGCTCTGTCACTCTCACAGTGAAGAAGTTTTTCCTCAAGTTGAGGTGGAACTTCCTGGGTTTCACCGTGCTGCCATTACCTCTCGTCCTAGCACAGGGCACCACTGAAAAGAAACTGGCCCCTTCTGCATGACACCCACCCTTCACATATTTGTAAGCATTAATAAGAGCAAAAGAGGAAAGGTTAGATTCACTCAGAGAAAGAGAATTATGTTTTCTCTTTCCAAACGATGTAAACCAGCATCCCCTTAATTCCCTAGCACTGTTCCATAAACTTCAGCTCCTTAAATACCATATCCAAGCATTCAGCTCTTTTTGCCTTAGCAGTATCTAAATAAATACAGAAACCTAGGAATGGCAGAGTGGGAGGAAGGACGCCTCAAACTCACTGCACAAAAAGTATTCAGTGAGGAAGAGATGTATATTGGGAACTACCTGGACTGCAAACCATTCAGATCTGAGTAGCAGACATCTACAGGCTGAATCAAAGATGGGCCAGGGTGATGCACAGAGACATACATAGAGGAGTGCCTTTGATCTCAAATAAAGGGGCACAGGTCCAGTCTAGAAGTTAAACCCAGGTTCTGCTTCCCTCTTCTTTGTCATCATTGCAGAACTGGACTCGCTTTGCTTACATCACATTGCATCAGTATTGGCCTATCTGCTTTGTGCAACAGGAATGAGTGGGTGTTCTGGTGCAAGGGTCAGGAAGCTATTTCCCCGATCCTTTCAAAACTGCGGAAAAAAAATGTACGTCCTCTGAGCACTACCTGGCTACCAGAAAAAGCCATCACAGCTTGAGCAAGTGCGGGTCACTGGCCTCCCTGACCCACCTCAACACAAGAGTGCTCTGGGAACTTACCCTGCCCTAGCCTGAGGGAAGGTTTGTTTCTTTTCAAAGCAAGAGCCTGTAGGAACTCTATACCTACTTTTAAGAGGTATGAAATTGCTAAAGGCCTTTTCCTCCGGGGCTCAGTGACAAGCAGTCTTTTCATCGTACATCTAATCTCCTTTGTCCCATCTAGTTGTCAACAGGAGGAGGATATTGCAGTGTCAAGTCCAGATACAACTGCAAATGTGAGGTTTGCAGAACACTGCCTAAAGGGCGTTTCTCAGCACTGTGCATTCCTCTCCAGGCCATCCACGGTCCTACTGAATCATACCCCTGCACTGGAAATTTGCCTACAGGGGAGTAGGAGGGCACTGAGGAAAATGCCTCTCAAAGCCAAAGTCATACCCAATCTCCATGCTGTCCCCTGCTTTTCAGACTTAAATCTCATTTGTCTCTGCTACCACCATCAACCCACAGCCTAACCCCAGCTGTCTCCCTGCAGGCAGCAGTTGCATCTCCCAGGGGGAATTTTGTACCAAGTGCCTCTTATCCCTGGTACTGCTCTCCAGGCCCCGTGCACATCTTCCCCCTCCCTGGTTTGGCCTCTTAGCACTCCCAGTCTCCAGCCAGGCGGGTGGAAGCCCGCTCCACGTGCCCAGCCAGGCAGGGAGCAGCCACCTGGTTACCTGGTTCCCAAAGACAGCGATGGAGCAGGCGGTGGAGATCTCGTGGGAGCCGAAACAGACAGAGGGGATGTGCGAGGGCATGCCCAGGATGAAGACCTGGGCCAGGGAGCAGATGACCTGCCCCAGGACGGTGACGGGGAAGAGGTGCGGCCTCAGGCTGCCCAGCTTCACCCAGGCGCCCAGGGCGTTGAGACCCGAGCCAGCCAGGGCAATGAGGCGCAGGCCCCTCTTGTCCAGCAGCCAGGCGACGGGGAAGAGCAGGGGGATGTAGGCGAGCATGTAGCTCATGGAAAGCCAGTCGATGGCGAAGGCGCTCACGTCGTAGAAGTTCACGAAGACGTTGTTGATGCTGCCGTACTGGATCCACTGGAAGGCGTTACACAGGGAGTAGCTGCTGAAGAGCAACACCACGGCCCAGCGACGCCGGGACAGCCGCACCTCGGCGATGGCAGCAGCGGCCTCCCCCGCCGCCGCCAGCCCCGTGGCCCCGGCAGGCTCCTGCTGCACCATGCCGGCAGCGCAGGCCACCCGGCTCCTCTCCGGCTCCCACCTGGCCAGGAAAGCCCGCCTGGCCGCTCCCACCGATATCACGGGCTGACGCGGCGCGGAGAGAAACCACCGCCCCCGGGCCCAGCCCGGCCTTCCCCGCCCTCCGCTCCGCCCCGAGGGCGGGCAGGGTGTTTCGCTGCCCCCCAGGTTCGCTGCCGGCCACCGACCCCGCTGAGGTACCTGTGTAGCGGTGGCCGTGGCGTGGAGCCTGCAGAAGCGCGGTCCGCGCTACAGCAGAGGGGTCGCGACCCCCTCCCCACGGCCGCCACTACCCCGCCATTGCCAGGCCCCGCCGAGCGGCCCCCCCGCCGTAAGAAGGGCCCGGTGCAGGGGAGACTGCAGGGCATGAACCTAAGTGATGAAGAGGACATGGACCGGCCCAGAACTGTGGCCTGGCGGGAGGCTATGTGCCCGTGGGCAGTGCCTGACCCAGACAGAGATGCCAGGCTGGACACCTGGAGGATGAACCAGCTTTGGGTTTCATTGAGGTTGGCTGCTGATGGTTGTTTTTTTCATGACATGGCACAGTGAGAAGTGAAAACATTCAGTGAAGTCAAAATTAAAACATCTCAATGTGACTGAAGCAAAAGAGCCAAAAGTGGTGTTTGTTTTCATCCACATGGGGAACTTGCAGTTAATGAGTCAGCTCTTGTTTTCCCATTGCTTTAGCAACATGCCACATTGACAGATTTCTGCCTGGAGATCACTTATGATCTACAGTTCATTTAATTATCATTGTATTATTTGAATTGTACAAACATTACCCAGCGCAAGCTTTAAAATATGGACTTGGTTGCATGCTAATGTTCATGTCTCTTCCATCATTAAAAATACAGCTCAAAGTTCACTTGTAAAAATGGGAGCAATGAACTGTCCTTAGGATATTATATTCCTGAAATAAAGACTTGGGTCAGAGAATGAAAAAAAAAAAAAGAAACCCCACAAAGTTTCTCTGGCATAGCACTGTCAGAGGTTACTGACAACATCATCTGAGTTATTCATCTAACTACTGCCAGGACCAAAGGCAGACATTCAGCTTTGGTGCCTTTATGCACTTATTTACCACATAAGGAAAAAAGAAAAAAAAAAAAAAAAGTGCAGCTTTGGACAAATTGTGCCAAGGAGAGTAAGTGAGAATAAGAGAGAACCACCTTAAGTAGTTCTTGCTATTTCTCCTCACAGAGGTCACTTCTTGTCACCCGCTTGGGTTTCCTACTCCCACCAGACAAGCAAAGCCTTCCCTAAGTGCTCTGCTGAAAACACAACAGGGCAGAACTCCAGCCCTTGCTACACTCCCCCACCTCAGCCCACTGCTTTGCCAGTGAACCTCCAGCCTCACCTGAGGTGCTCCTTACGACAGTACAACATAATGTAGTCCTTTTGCATAATACACAAGAGAGGCAAATTCAGAAGCAAGGATCAGAAAAGAGGTTTCCAGTTCCATTTATTATTAGCTTTGGCACCCAAAGTTACTCCAAGCTTTGTACTGAGACAACAGAAAGAACAGAAGAATTTGTTCCAATAAATGTGTAATGGAATGCAATAAGTGGTAGTGGTGCAGAGAGTGCAGAGGTGAAATGGAGCAGGAAAATTATGTCATGGTCCAACACCTGCTTAGTCTAAGAACTGAGGATATAACAGTAAAATAGTACAGAAAATTAATGTTTAGGTTCATCAGATTTGAAAAGGTCTTTACATAATTTCCAATAATATAAAGAAATCAAAGTTACCCAGGCCCCTCTTTAATTAACAATCACTATTGTTAATTAAAGAATAGTCAAAAAACAAAGATCTAGAAAAGAAATAACCAGGCAGTTTTTAGCATGACAAAGTGGGTTTCCTTAGAGGGATGTCGTTTATTTATTATCCCAAAAGCAGAGTGAGGAGCAAAATTCACAGATGGTGAAACATTATTTAAGTTACTCAAGCTAACTTAAATATGTCACCTACATTTATTTCGGTTTGTATAACTTCAGGACTGAAGCATTCGCTATGTGTAACTGCAAGTGTTATCACAGTCCATGGCATCTTTCATTTGTAATCCTGGATAAATGTAGGATAATGGAGTTAGATACTGTGCTGTAGCCAAAGGTCTCTGGACAGCATAGAGGAAGGTATCACTAACTAAAAGGAACATGTTTTTTAGTCTTAGGTCACAGAAAAATAAAAAGCAGAAAGAATGTAAAGACAAAAAAAGTAAGTTGAGGAGACACTGTCATACATTAAGAAAACATTGAGAAGAGTTATATTTCTTTACATATGACTAAAAAAAAAAGGGCACACACATAGAAAAATCTTCAGATATATGGGAGAGGAATAAGAAACTCACATTGGGTCCTTTGCCTCCTGCCAGCCCTACTCCAAACTGGAGTCAGAAAGAGACTGTCATCCTGGGTTGTGTTTTAGTCCCACCTTCAGCTCCTAAATTTCTCTTGAAAATCTTTTGGTTTACCCATCACCAACAAAAGGTCCATAGCAAGCCAGAGCCTACCAAGCAAGGAGCCATTTGCTCAGACTAAAATGAAGTCTTAGTTCAATCAGAAAAGTCAGATGGTAAACAAAGAATGACTAAAACATAGACCCTGCTGAAAATAATGTCTGAAAGCAGACAGGTGAAAGCAGTGTCCAGCTGCTGGTGACTGCAGCCTGTCAAGTGAACACGAGTCAGATAAGGAAGCAACCCTGGCTCTCCCAAAGCAAATTTAGTCAAGTATTTTTTGTGCCCGCAGGCCTGCACTTCCCAGAACTCCCATCCTCTGATTTCAGGGCTGTTTTATTTTGTTCCTGGCTCTGAGAACTGTTCAACCACTTCTTTATATAGTTTGCCAATTTCTGGACCAAAATAAAATCCCTGTGCTTTGCATTTCTTCCTCACTCCATTGCCGCATCTGTTTCTACTCAGATGAGCCTCTTTCCCTTCTTGAAGCAACACAGCAGCTGCTTTTGGATTTCCCTCATCAGAGCATCTTTATATAAAAATTTCTTAGCTGTGAAAAATTATTTATATTTCAGGACAACCCCTTGAAGTGGATTTTAAAGGTAGAGGGAAATATCCTTTACACGAGATTGACACAAGTGCTAAAAAGGTTACAGGATTCTGTAAACAAAAGTATCTGTGAAGGTTGGAAGGCACTAAAACAGAGGCAGAAGCAAGGCCCACGTCAAATGTAACAGTACACAACATCAGTTAGAGCCTCATATCTCTGGCTTCCCTACTGATCTCAAAGAAATCCCACTGCTGACACTCTTGGAATATACTCTGCCTTTATGATCAATGAATATATGCAATTCCTTTATGTTCTGTAAGGACTGAAAAACATGCCTTGGAACAAACTTGGTTTTCTCAAAGCCCACCCAATAAACATAAACACCAGGACGATGCTGGCAGTGATAGTCCATGAATGGCAACAGGCCTCAGTGACAAACAAGGACATAATGAATAGGTGGTGGGAAATGGCTTGGAAGGTGTGCAGAAGGCATATCAGAAAATTACTGTGAAAAGAATAATTCCTCAATGCCTTTCCTTTCCCACACTGCTTCAGAGGTCCAAGGAGGAGGTGGACAAAAATTAAAAGTTGACAGGGAAAATCAAGTACTCAGGGATCTACTGCATCATCCAGCCATGCAGTTCCCACAGAGACTTCAGAGGATGCTTAAGATCCCTTTAAGTGGGAAGTATCTAAGATGACAGGATGAGTCTTGCTCTCAAACTCACAACCCTGTGGTTTGTGCCTCTAACTCTCATCATAACATTTAGAAGGCCTAGCTAGTGCAGCTCTTCAGTAGCTTTAGCACAGCTTGACTTATAGGATTAAGGTCTAGAAGAGACACTGGAAGTTCTTCCAGCCTACCCCTTGTGTGGGATAGGCTTCACAACAGATATTGCAAGGAAGATTACAAGATCTTTGTTGGTTGAGGAAGAATATTTATCATTCAGTGGAGGTCTTCAGAAGTCGGATAGTTGTATGATCAGACCAAATGGCAAGATTTGAATAGCTGGCAGAACCACTCACTTCTGTATCACACCTGAATGCGGTGCATGGCTGGGGACACACCGTGCAGAGTGGGCAGGCAAGGGCTGCCATTTGGATAAAGGCAGGGTTGTTTCTTATAGAACAGGGGAGGCTGCAAGCCTTCCACTGGCACTTATAACTTTCTACATCCCAGGAGCCACCAGAAAGCAGAACCCAGCGTACAGGTTATAAATGCAGTGTATCAGTTTATTACTGTAGGTTAGACACACAATTATTTTGATACTTTAAACCTTTATGACTCTTTCCTGTTACTTTTCCTGTGTAAAGGTCTGAGGACGCATCCAGTGACAGACAGCTACATTTATACCAGTGCAGCATGCAGCCTCTGTAGCATTCAAAATTTGGCAAAAATTACCCCCATCTACTCAAAACACGATGGCTTAGTTTCACTTTCTAAAATCTCATCTAAAGACTGCAGAACTCAGAACCACCAAGGGTGTATAGCAGGTAACTTTGAGGACCAAACCTAACCTCTTCAAAGTGTAAAGCCTTTCAAAAGGAAGGGAAATAATGTTTTGGTCCCCTTAATCACGTCATGTGTAACTCTTGGAGAACTTCACCAGGCATGCATAATCTACATTTATTTTACAGGGGAAATGGGGGCACAAAGAGTTAGATGATTTGCCTGTGGCCCTGTCAGGAACAGGACTGTTGTTCCTGACTGCCAGTCTGACACCTTCCAACCTTGGCTGCTAGAGCTTGCCCAACAGCAGCGTGAACTACCGCATCTTTACATATCTAATTTCATTGTTCAAAGCCTGCCTTTAATACAGCAATGGCTTTAATTTAACCCTGTCCAGTTCAGGTGTGATCTTTGTATGCATGAATCATATACGTATGAACTGCAAAGAGTAGATGGGAGGGCATGGATAAAGTGCTGATATTCACAGCTGCCTTCCTGCAGGAAGAAAAGGGTGTAAAAAGGAACGTGCAGAATGGAAGAGCACTTGCACCCATGGTACCTCAGATGTGCTGCTTGCTGGTTAGTGCACACCCCTCTAGACGCAGGGTGGTTACACTACCTCTGCATGGCCTTCTACAAACCACTATCAACTTGCTCTGACCCATCCTCTGATCTGACAGGATGAGAACCTACTCTAATCCAAAAGCTGGGTAACTGTGGTCAGCCTGCTGCACTGCTCAGGCATCTAAGCCTAGCTCTCAACCTTTGCTTTTGAAAAGCTATGGAGATACAGACAGTTGCGAGGAGAGCCATGCATAGGCTCTGTTCTGTCACTGGAGCAAACACACCTCATTCCTCTGCTGTGCACCAGGCATGCACATGGGACATGCAGATCACTTCACTCAGCTCAGAAGAAGTGAAAAAAGAGCCAGCTAGACTCAAAACTCAGCCACGTTCTAGATTCACATCCACAGTCCAGATCAGGGTCAGAGATTAACCCCAAATACCAAAAGCTTGAAGTATATAAGCCCTTCTTACTCAGCATCCTCTAGCCTCCAACTTAGTGAGTCATACCAGTTCATACCAATGACACAAAAAAAGGTTTTCATCTCCTAATGCTTGCAGCTGGCATTAATTAATAATTAGAGAGTGTTGGAAACGTGCATGGCTTTCTGCTGAACACAGGCATGTTCCTCTTCTTCCTCCTGCTTGCACTGCAGCAAAAAAAGGCAAACCTGGGATAAGTCCTGGGGACTGGGGCACCACACCATCATTGTTGTGAGGGGAGAAAAGTTGGTTGCTTCTTAGGAAAGAGTACAGAACTGGTACAGGATTTGGGAGGAACATGCACTCTTTCTGCGTGGATGTCTCTACAGCAGTAGGACTCTCAGCAGCTGGCATCTGCAACCTCAGCTGCAAGAAAAAATATGGCTTTGCATAGTAACTGTAGCGCACCGGTTGTAACCCTGCCCTGGCACAAAATGAATATACATTCCCTACTGTTTAGTTGGGTAGATTTTTTTATTAACCTGTACACTTTATGTGTACACATGTGGATGCTTCAGTGCTCAAAGCTCCTCCAGATCATTAATCAATAAAGTATAAAAAAATAATCAACACAGAAGAGGAACCCAGACAAAGCAAGCAAAGTGATGATTCCTAGGAGAAAGTCTCATTATTTCATGCCATGCTTTGCTTTTTCTCTTCTTGCCAGCTTTGGATTCATAAAAATACTTTTACTCTTAGCAGTGATTCCTGACCTTCTTTGATCTCTGAGTGATGAAATATTAGCATCCAGACAGCATTCTTGTATGACAAGCACTGCTTTGGACACTGTGATGATTGTAAGAGGCAGAGAGAGGGTCTATGTTGTGGGCTGTTGCTTTGGTTCAGTATACAGATTTCCTCTTGCTGATGCAGGCTGGCAGCACTTAACAGAAGTGACTTCTGAGATGGGATTTGCAAAACAACTGCATAAATACTTTTTCAACCACAGCAAAGTGGGCAACAGAGCTGCTTAATCTGTCCTGAGCCATGACTCTACTTCTCCTATGACTCCATGCATACTGTGCTTGTGTATTAGCCCTCCTTCTGCCTCTCCAGAGGGAAAAAATTACATATGAATCAATTTAGAGGGACAGCATCACAGCAATGACAACTGGGATCATAACAGCCCCATACAGTACAATGAATGCACTTTCCCCTGGACTAGGTGGCTTTCCCCACCTTGGCACCTAGCACGCTGGGATTCTGCAGCTGAGCCTAGGAGGATGAAGCAGGAAGGGAATACTAGGCACAAAAGATTGCCCTGGGCTTCCCATTCGGGGAGATAAATTAAGCTTAAGTCAGCACCAAATGTCATATCTTTATTTATCTTACCATAGAAGCAGCTCTGAAATGCTGATACTGAGTGCTTGTAAAGTGCTGAGCCTGGGTTTTTACAAGATTGGAAAGGGAGAAAATTACTGCACCCCCCCATAGTATGTGCCTTGCTAGTCTTCCACACAGAGTTGCCAAGATGCCTTGATCCATAGGAGGTACTGAGATTCACTGAAGGCCGTAAAGGAAAATGTCCATCTCCACCCCCTAATTCTATCACCAGACATTTGCCACTTACCTCTGTTTTGTCTGCAGAGACACCAGCCAACAAATAAATGCAGCTGCAACAGCACTAAGGTTTAAAAATCACCCACGGCAGCTGTCTCCCAGTGCCATGTTTCACCTGCCCTCAATTCTTTCCCAGCCTCAAATTATTGGTCTTTCAGCTGGCTTTGCCCAGAATGTGACTGCAGCAGAGCACCCATGACAAGGCTGCTGGGCAGAAATCCAGCCCAAGTGATTCTACAAAATATTTTCTTGATATCAAAACTGAAATACACTGTTTTTGTTTGTCTCAGTGAAGGTGATTATAGTTCATGAGGGCTGCAGCCAGGTCTATGTTTATTTAAGCAAGCAGCTTTTACCCTCCACCTGCGAAACTTTCCAATGCACAGTCCCCACATCCAGCCCAATATTGCCTGCACACAGCTCTGCAAGCCCCAAAGAGCTGGGGAAAGTGGGAGACACCAAGCCAAGCTCCCCACACCTACGTACAATGGAGACATGCTGGGACTGCAAAGCAGAACTGGCCCCTGTCTCAAGCTACAAGATTCTTGGCCAAGGGAGACCACAGCCCTGCATTTCAACTAGGACCTGGGCATCCCCCTTGAGGCAGCCTTACCCAACCTTTGCCATCACATACGTTAACCTTCAGCCTCCCTCTTCTTTCCCTACTCTCTGTCGATAGCCAGGGTAACCTTCAAGACAGATCTGCTGTAGGGGACACAAACAGGAGGTCGCTGAGCAGTGCACTCACAAGCTGGGCAAGCTCAGCCTTTGCCCAGTAGAGGCCAGCACAAACGCAGTATTTCGGCAGGCTGTGCTTGCAGGGAAGAGTTGTCTCTCTACCTGGCCTTCCCCGACCCGAAAAGAGTCTCTGAGCCTTATGTAAGCCCTCATCTCTTTACTGCTTTCAGAGAGGGATTATGTAGCGCAACAGAAAGTCACTGACATCCTACTTGGGTAGGGACAAGCTGCCACGGGCCCAGCCATCCAATTTCTCAACTTGTGTGCTCAGAAGCGTCCTCTTCCCTTGGAGAAGCAAGTAGCATGATGCTCCTGGAGACTGGGCATGGCCAGATAATACACAACACTTCAGAAATGCCAGATGCCACTGAAATTCAATTCAAAAGAAATTGCATTTCGGGTAGGAGCAGGCAATCGAAAGCAATCAGGATTGATTGCTCTTGCCACCACCCTGCCCTTTGATCCTCATTTGAGCTCATTAACAGTTCTTTTGCTGACAACAGTGAGGGCCAAAACAGAAGACAGGCACTTGACTATTTAGAAATCAAAACTAGTTGGTGAGGAGTCTTTAGAATAGAGGCCAGGAGCCTGGAAAAAAAAGAAGCAAGAGACAGCACCGGTACAGAAATGAAGGAATCTCCTCACATAGCCTCAACAAGCAGCTTATGCAGCTCTGCAAATAGACTCAGCAAAATATCTTTTTTTCAGAGATTGGTTGAAAGGGCCTGAATGGCCCTGAAAAGATATATTGTCCCTTGTTGCTTGAGTGATAAGGACAGTCTCCTAGGGGAATCATTCATCACAACGAAGATTGCATCCCAGACACCTCACAATTAACCAGAAGAAACCAAGAGGTCAAAAACCTCTTGAATCATTCAGATCAACTTCCGACATCAGGTTTTTGAGGGCAAGACTGGGGCAAAACCAAGTCAGATTGGAAGATACGTCTCTTAGCACCAATCTACACCCAGTGTTTGTCCAAAACGGTTGAGCACAATGCTGCTTGGAGGACTTGCAGCTCACAGACAGCCATGCAGAGGAAGGGCACCTCAACTGATGATGCCAAGAATATTGTTTAGGTTTTGGAGAGGATGTTGTTGCAAACCTGTCTCTCAGTCTCACCACTTACCACTTATTTTCGTTCTGAGTGGCAGTAGTAAGTTTGAGACGTTACCAGTGAGTAGTCTAGCAATTCTGTGGGCATCACACAGAACCCCACCCTGCCTGCAGGATTTCAGACTTCAACAGCTCAGCAACAAAAATACTGGCTTTATGTCTGTGTGGGCATAGGTGACACATATACATAAGATATGACCTCTTCATCTGCAGCTAAAACCAAGCTTAGTATTTTATAGCTATGAGAAAACACCAAGGTCACAGCAAGGATGGAGATTTCTTTTATTGTAGGCAATACTGTGTTTTAAGTCAGAGCAAGTTTTGCCAGGGCTCTGTTGCATCGTCCAGTGAGGAGTATGAGCCTGCAGCACCCTTCACAGCAAACCCCAAGAAAGGGAGCAGTAGCTTTTTTTCTCCAGTTCTGTGTAACCCAGGAAGCATGGGAGCACCAGAGCCCTAAGGAACAGCAAGTGAAAAATCCAGGAGCAAACTCACCAGAAGCCGAAGGCGCAGAAGCAAAGCCTGTAAAAACAAGATCCTCTAGAGCTGCAGCCAGTTGTGTCTCCCAGGCTCTAAGAGCCAAATCCCAGAGAAAAGCTGTTCTTGAAGGGCCTTTTTAGGTTGGGATGGCAGGGAATCAGCAGCTATGGATGGAGTGAAGCCTACTGGTGTGAGATCTAGCAGAGGGAGGTGGTGTAAGACACACAGAAATTGCTCCTGCTGCTTTTTTTTCTGAACATGGTTAGAATCTTTTTTTTTGCTATCTGTAGATGTATTCAACTTGTCCTGTATGCAGAAACCTATCTGCCTGGTGGGAATAAACACCATCCTCCCATGTGTGTGAGCATCCCCCTCAGGGAAGGGGGCATTGCTGCACAAACAAGAGGCAGAGTTGCACAAACAAATGAGGGCCAGTGCAATCACCTGTTGCCTCAACACTGCTTTTATAAGGGGGTGACACCCATGTCAATGTGCCGACACCAGGCATCTCTGACCATGGTGCTTTCCATGCTGGCACAGAAGCTGGAGGCAAGAGGTTCACAAGCCTCTTAAGAGGCCATGGCAGGAGAAATCATGGTGCTGCCCGCACCTTTCCTGAGGACAGCTTGCTGAGGCATGGCAGTGTTTGGTTATTATCCCAGTAGTATGAATCAAAGAGAAAATGAGCGCAGCACATTACAAACTTTCCCCAACCGCTCTTGAGGGCTATGATGATGGGAAAAAGCCATCTGGAATGTGCCACTTTTCTGTGCCTGAAAGAAGAGCATCTACAGATTGGGTCCATATAGTACACTCAAAAGCCTATGTCAGCAGCACTGCTTGTGGTACCCTATGATGAAAAAATTGCAACTGGAGCTTCTTGGAGGTAGCAGCAGCCCTGAGCCAGCATTAGCAACAGGACCTGCACTGGCAGTTGAGCCTCAGAGTGGGACTGAAAGGTGGACTGATGCCTGGTGGGGTGTTAGGTGCAGAGAACATCTGTATGGACCAGCTTGTGTTTCCAATAGATCAGACACAGCAGAATTAATCTAATCTTCAGCGACCTTTCAGGCTTTATCTGCTTCAGTGCATGAGGTAGTGCAGCAGCCTTTTGTGGAGCTGTGACTGGTAAGGAAGGAGAAATAGTGTAGGCTGCAGCTACATGCCTTATAGGAGGGTGCCTTGGAGCAAGGGTCCTCCTAGGTCCTGATTCCCTGCTGCATCACCCCCCTCCACACTGCAATGTTCCTTCCCACCTCTGCTGCTGGTCAAGCTGAAGACTCCACCAGCCCGGCAAGACCCACACATGAGGTGATATGATATGCTTTGTGCCTGTGCACCTCCACACATGCAAGGGTAGCATGTGGAGGTCTAGCCATCGGCAGCAGACAGCTGAGGGAAGGGACCTGTGATGCTACATGCACATCAGACTCATTAGCCAGGTCCAGCCCATCTCCCCAGGGGAGATCACATCATCCCACAAACCATTGCTCCTTAGCCTGCCCAGCCCATGCACATGAGGCCTCCTTCTAAATATGGAGGTCAGCAGAGCCCAGCATATGTTCCCTGGACTCCAAGTTTTCCTGTCCTGCTGCCTGCATCCTCACTGTGTTCTGCCAGGCCTTAAGAGTGGCTCGGGTCCTATTTTAGAAACAAAGAGTTAAACATTTTCAATCTTTATTTTACAAAAATAAACCACTTTTTTTCCCTGGTACTCTGTGGCCCCCAACCTTCCCCTCCTCTCCTGCTCCCATTCCTCTCCCTGGAACTCCAGCTGTTGTGTGCCATAGCCAGCTGCTCACACGAGGGCTGCCGGTGCCACATGTTCCTGCAATCAGCCCCGAGAAAGCACCAGGGAAGGGGGTTGGTGCCCTTTTGTGAATGCCTCCTCTGCCCAGGATCCAAGCAGGAAACTGCCTGACGATGTCTCCTGGTGGCTCTGCCATTTCTGCACAGGGAGTGAGTCTTAGGCAAGTCACTCAGAGTACACACTTTGAGAAGGGGTGTCCATCCACCCATCCCTCTCCCTTGGATGGAGAAGTGAACCCCAGGAAGTTGCTTCTTGCTGTCGGTGGAGCCATCAGGCTGCTGTCTCACTGTCTGGCTCAGTGCTGGAAACGTGGGGAGCTGATGTGGGGCTGGTGGAAGGTGTGTGTGGCATAAAGCACTTCTGGAGGTGGTGGAGGGGATGTCAGAATGGAGCAGAGCGGTTCATGGGAGCTCAGCATCGAGGCGAAGTGCTTCATCTCCTCTGTCAGCTGCTTGATCTCTCGGCGCAGGGCAGCATTCTGCCTCTCCAAGTCTTCGCTCTCCTAATGAGATAAAATCACATGGGCTTCCTCAGTGCAGGATGAGCTGGGGACTCGGGGGTCGCAGTCCCATGCCTCTCTGCCCCACAGAGTTTCCAGAATTACATGTTTCTTGTAAATTCAGCACAGAGCCGCAACTGGGCAAACCCCCATCCTCCAGCCAACCAGGCTGGGTGTGAGTACGGGTGCGATGCTGGTGGCCCCAGCCACACTCCCCAGCCCCGGTTTACGAGAAGTGACTGTGGCGTGCTCCCGCCCAGGCTTTCTCGCTCCCTCTCACGCACACGCGCTACACCGCCCAGCCGCTTCCCGGGCTGCCCGGCCGGGGGGGAAGGCGCGCTGAATAACCGCCGTCTTTAACCAGAAAACCACCTGCCACAGGAAACCTGTCATTGCCCTGGAAAGAAAAGACTCACTGCTTCCTGCTAGCAGCCGGGGAAACCAGCAGCATGGTGGGGAGGAGGGGGAGACACTTGAGTCAGAAGAAAAGAGAAACTGAGGCCTCAGAAGAACTGAATTAATACTGTTATTAATGAGAATAACAACAAATGGTTAATAATGATGCTCAGCCTTGTCTCAACGATGCTAAGAGCATCTCAGTCTTTGCTACCTCTGCTACTGCCAAAGTGCAGCCAGCCCCAGGATGCAGCATCCCAGGCATGGAGCCAGCAGCCTGGCCAGGACTAGAGGAGGGAGCCAGGCTTTGCAAACTCAGCTGAGACACCTAAATTGGGACCCAGTGCACTGAGGCCCTGGAAAGCTGAACCACCACCTCAGCAAAGTGAACCTGTCACCCCTCCACTTGCCCCTCTGCTGCCACACTGACCTCTGTCAGTGCCCACTCTGTGTACAGGTTGAAACACATTCAGCAGTTTACAGTGGCTGTCACAGGAGGAGCTCAAACAGCAAATGAGCATCTCTCAGATGTGACTAAATGCTCTGGAAATCATGACTGATGTTGAACTTGGGAGCTAACAGGAATCACCCAGTGGCAGGGAGCCCCGGCCTCCCCATGACTCATTCCCCTCAAAACACAAGCTACAAAGCCCTGGGGCAGATGGAGCTGCTAGCTCGTTTCATGCAACCATAGCTCAAGCTGATCCATGATCTTCAGGGCAGAACCACATCAGAGAAGCAAAGTCCCTTGCAGAGCCACCCAAAGACAAAGAGAAATCAGGGGATGAACCCAGGAGAAGCAGGGGGTCACTATCCACCAGGGATTGGAAAAATACTAGCAATATTCACCATCCATTCTCTACTTGCCTCCATGCATTTCTCCAGCTGCCTGCCAGGATCCTCTCTGAACCAAACTGGGTTTAGCCCCCCCTGCTCCTGTCCCCATGGAAAGGAAAGGAGTCTGTGCTATCAATGCTAGCTGAGCACTAGTAATCTCCTAAGCAAGTGTTGTGTAACCTGCTCTAAGAAGAGCAGCCCAATTCCTTTGGTGCACAGCTCAGCAGGATTTTCCTGGGGGAGGATCAGAGTCCATACCCACCTCTAGGATTTACCTTGGAGAGAGGACTCACCCCAAGGAAGGGGTGTCTCTTCACAGGCACTGTTGCCCAGAGCCATTGCTGTTGACAGATGTAATGCAATCTGCCTAGAGCCACGGCAGCCCTAGAAGGATCATTGGCTACTGAGAAAAGAGTGAAATCTCTGTCTTAAACCTGTCTCTAACCATGGACTGAGGGCGCTGTGTAAAGAGGAAGGTTCAAGATCAGCTTCTCAACAATTCTTCCCAAAAACGGGGATTTGGGGGAATACAAAGACCACTGAGTCGAATGATTCTTTTTTTTTTAACATGATCCCAACTACCACTTTTCAAAGGGCAGCCAAGCCCAGCACAGGAATAAAGATGGTCTCTGCCAATGCAGGCTGCATGCCCACCAGTGGCCCAAAAAATATGGGACTGCACTTAACAATGTGTAAAATGCAAAGGAGCCCAGACTCTGTGCTCCAACACTGACCACACACTCCTGCCCAAACACACACAGCCAGAAGTGACCATCTCTCCTGAAAAGCAGATGCCTAATTCTTCACACTGGGAAGAGCTGCAGGGATGCCTATGATACCACAGGAGAGTGGGACAGCAGGGTGAAACCAAAGGAGGGAAAATCTATGCTAAACAACAGGAAAAGCCTCCACGTACAGTACAGCATTTGGATGTAGAAAGGGATACAAGTGCTACCATGGAGATATTTTAAAATAGTAGAAAATTATTAAGATTTATCTATGCTTGCATAGCATCAAGGAACAGACCAGAGGACATGGCCCATTTGGCTCTGCATTGCACCATCATCCATACCAACGAACCCAAAGTATTGCTGTCTCAGAAAACCTTCCTTGTAAGCTGTTGCACCACTGGCTAAGTGGTGGCATGAAGCGCAAACCCAGGGAGAGCCAGCTCGTGTGAGCCTGTGCTTTGAAAGAGCTTCTGAGGTTAGGAAATGAAAACAGTAATGTCACACTGAGAGATAAAGATGGATTCAAAACTAAATGCTTCAGTGTCAGTCATCCTGAGCTGTGTGCTCTCACTGTGAGCACTGACTCCTACATCCTGCCCTAGTCTCACTTTTCCTGTTCTGCCTCAACTGAGCATCTCTGCTCCAAGTCCCTGGGAGCAAAGTATGTTGTCTCCCGTGTGAGCCCTCAAGTGCTGGGGATGGGGAATGGTGGGAGTGCTCACCAAGTGCAGCGTGTCTGCTTTCTGGGTTTGCCTCAGGCGGCTCTTCTGGGCAGCAATGCGATTCTTCTCCCTCCGTTGGACTTTCCTCATGTCATCAGAAGAGTCCTAGGGAAATAAGGCATGGAAATGTCTGGGGCAACCCCTCCCTTGCCCTGGTCCACCTACAGGGCAGTAGGTGGGAAGGGGACACAGCAGATAATGTCATTGAAGCACAGGACACAGGATACACACCCTCAGCACCGGGATAAAGCCATACCCCAGCATGTGTGATGCTTCTGGCATGCCTGTTGCCAGGAGGGGCAAGTCTAACACCCTCAGCCCGGCACAGCTGAGAAATGACCACTCTCCCTACCAAGATACAGGCCTGGGATATGGCTCGAGGGACCAGAGTAAGGAGCTCTCTCCCGAACAGAGACAATTTTAATTCCTTGTACAGAAAGCCGTTCTCTTCCCCATCTCTCTGCAGGGATACAGCACTGCAGACAATTCAACTCCTTGGCTAAACCATCCTTCCAGAGATTCAGCCTGTGTTTTCCTCATCACTCTTCTCCCTGAGGCTTTATTTGCTGCAGACTCTTACAGTGCAGTATGGCCCCTGCTTTAACTAGACAGACTCAGCTTTCCCCCCCCCCATATCTCATTTGTTCCAGATCTGATCTCTGTGCTTGCTTTTTTATGGACTCCCTTGGTAGCAATGCCTACAATGCTGACTGCAACACTCCCAAGCCTCTTGGGCACAGGAGAGTACAAGTTGCCGGGCTCCAAGTCATGAGCTTCATGGAGCAGCTGTTCTCTGCTGAGATCTGGTCCTGCTGCTGCCTTCTGACAGTTGAAACCGTCACACAGACTCTTTCATCTTCTATTTTCATATTGCACTGCCTCTTTTGGGGACTCTCTAACATTCACACCACTGCTTCTCTACAGGACTACAAAGCTCAGCCACAAAAGTTATCTTCACAGCCCATCAGTCTGTCCACATCCTCTCCCCCCTCCACCCTGCCCAAGATCTTTTATTTTCTTTGAACTTAACTGTTTTAAGTTAACCTTGCCTTCAATACCCTATAAATGTCTCAGATATGGCAGCTCCCACATCCTGCACCAAGCCCAGTCCCTTTCCTTTGGTAAGCCCTGTGCTTTATCCCCTTCTCTACCAGGATGCCTCCCCATCCCTGGTTGTTAGCCCAAAATCAGCTGCCCTGGATATGCCCAAGATTTCCAAGTAAAGTCTAAGGTACTTGCCATTGTTGTCAGGCCTAGAGAAATGACAAATGACAGGTAAGTTCTATGATTCTTTAGAATAAAGCTTACCCAGAAAAAACAGTGGAAATATCTCAGACTTGTGTCAGTATCCTCCAGCAAAAGACCTACCATTAAGGTACTCTATGCAACAAAACCAAACTCCCTTGTCAGGCATTACCAAGATTAAAAATCTCCGAGGCTGAACAGAAAAGAAAGCAGACCCAAAGTGGCAGAGCTTCTCTGGGTCCTGAGTGCTGTCTGTGGCAGTAGGAAGCAGGCAGGCTGCCCTTGAGCCATCCTGGTCGCTAGCAAGGAGGTGCATGCTCAGGTTCCTTGCCAGAGCACTGAATCTCAGGCTGAAGCCTCCTGCCTGCTGCCTGCCTGCTGTGTATCGCAGGGCCCACTGTGCCCTGGGGTTCCGGACCCTCAGTTGCCCCTGGCATAGACCCAGGTAACCAAGTCTCCTCTCTCCACCCCTACCCAGCTGCTGATGGAGCTCTCAGCTCAGGCCTGCATCCCTCTCACCACAGCCATTCCTAGAAAGCCCCACCATGCTGCGCTGTGAAAACACCAATGGTGGGTGACACCCTTACTCCTACCCACCCATGGCCCACCCTGCAGGACCCTCTGGCCAGGGAGAACAGGGGAAGGATCCCTGTCTTACCTGCTTGCTGGGAGGAGGAGACTGGCTGAAGCTGCTGGAGTCACTGCTGTCGGAGCTGTGGGGCATGGCTCCTGTCTCTGGTTCCCAGGGTCTCTTCAGCTTCCTTTGTGGTCTTGGTCTGCCTGCCTTCTGTCTCACGTCCCTTCCCTCTCCCCTGCCCTCCTCTGTGCCACCTGAGATGGCCCTTGGCTTCCCAGCTTTCGCCTGTCCCAGAGGCACACTATACTCCTGCCCTGTTCTCTGCCACTTTCTCTGCCTCTCCTCTCAAAGCCTCTGCACCTTCTCTTTAGGTCTTGGCCTCCTGTGGTTTCTCAGAACCTCGGGGATGTAAGCTGAAAGTCACGTGGCCGGAAACTTTAAGGCAAAGAAGAAAAGTTACAGAAGAAGAGAAAAAAAAAAAAAGAAAAAACAGAAGAAGAAGAAAAAAAAGCACATCTGGGAAAACTGAGCTTCAAAATAGCCTGAAAAACCCCCGAAAAACACCTTCAGGCAGTTGAAAAACAGCAAGATGGGTTTTCTCTGAGACAAACAGCAGAGATGGAAAGGAAGAAAAGCCCCAGCTCTGGCTGTGAAACCTGGACCCTCAAAGGAGGGCGGTGTGGAGGAGGTGCTGCTGGGAGCCCCAGAAATTCCAGAGGCACTGCGTGCCATGCCAGCCCCGTGAGGGCAGGAGGTCGGTCCAGCCCCAGGCAGCCTCTGCCACCCCAGACCAGCTGGGGAAATTCCCAGGCAGCCGCCTACCTCCCCAAAACCCATCCACCCCCTCCCACCGCCCCCAACACCATTGATGTGGGACCCAGAGAGGGGATGGGTACCCTCAGCAGGTGCCACATACGTGCTGTTTGTACAGAGGGCTCACAAGCATATGATGAACCATCAGTTCCACCTAAGAAGAAAGGCTTGGGATCATAGAACATTTGGACTGGTTTTGGTAGGATTGGTATTTTCCATAAGCAAAGCCCTTCAGCACTTTAAAACATCCACCGGCCCATAAGGGGAATATCAACCCTGGCACACAAACTAAAGTGCTGCACACATAATAGTCTACGAACCCAGAAGCTAAACCTGAGACCTAAATCTCACTCCACACCATGGTATGAGCTTGACTACGCCCCAGGCGGTGTGAGACTGTCATGCAGGGGTCCTAACTCCCTGCCTGCTCCCCTTTAGCCCCCTCTCGCTACAGCTGACAGTAGACAATGTGGAACAGGACTATGGGGAGACAGGAGCATTATGGCTCATTGCATGTTGTTTCCTTGCTGTTGTCCCTGTGCCAGCAACCAACTTGTGCATGCTCCACGCAGACAGCATGCTTTGCTGGTCTGTGCTGTGTGGGACTACTTCTATTCCTAGTACAAGCCTCAGTAGACTAAAGCTGTGCAAACAGCCCCTGGGACAGAAATACTTCAGGACTGCCCTCGGGGTACCCCATGTTAGCAGCTCTGGAGGTGACAGCACAGGAACAGGGAGTGACAAAGCAGGAGCCATTTGCTTTCTGATCTGCTCATGTTGCCAGAGCCAGTGGGATGAACTGAGGACATGGACCAACAGGCTCTCCATCCACAGGCAGGAGCACACGTCTTCAGAGCAGCTAGGTTCTCACATGTGCCATGAAGAGCAAATACAGAAACAGGCATGAATCCATCCACAGTAACCCATTTCTGTGGAAAGCAGTAATTCCCAGTTTCCACCTACCGTTTTTCAGTGCATATTGACATTTTGGTTGAGTTTCTCCTGACCCAAGCAGGAGCGGTGAGCAAGTCTCAGCAGCAGGGTATGAGCAAGAACACTTGAGATGCATGTTGTCATTAGGGAAAAAGTATTGGCAGCTTTGAGTTTTCAGATTTATTGCAGCACAGAAAGCACATGCGCCGAGAAGCCCATTCTTGGAGCACAATGTAGACTTGCATGAGCATTGGTGGCATTTTTGTCCAGCCATGCTGCTCATGGAGCCAACACAGGGGCAAACATGGCCAAAAGCAACAACTGCATGGGACTGGATAAGGGCTGGGCAAAATTGGGGAAATCACCTGGCCTAGCTCCAGTAGCAAAACTGCTCTGTTTTGGCCCATTTCCCTCTTTAGAAACATCCTGTGGCACTGGTGCACTATCCTTGGCCCTATTACCTGAACATTTCACAGCCTTGAGTGTACTTTTTCTCCTGGTGTGCTGTAGGGAAATGCCAGGATCCTCCACACTTTCAAACACGGCTGTGAGGATTTGCTTGCTCGGCAGGAGTCACCCCGAGGGACCCTACCTCCTGTCATTACAGCCCCCCTGTAGCAGGCTGGGCTCCTCCGTCAGACAAGGGGCTCATGGCACACTGAGTTCAGGCCTCCCAAGGCACCAGCTAGTGGCACGGCCACTGAAGCATCCGTTCACTCACTGCATCACTACCTCACTACACTTCCTCTGAACTCTGCAACCCTGCACGGCACTTCCTTTCCAGGAAGCACACCTCTGGAGTCCTGCTCTCCCGAGGAAACCCACGCATCTCTCCCGGCAATTGGGTCTCCAAGACACTGCCTGTCCAGCTCTGCTCTACAGGCTGCTGTTGCTCAGGGCAGGATGGAGGGAGCTCCATTGTTGGGCAAATAAGCCAAATTCCCTCCTTTTGTATCTAGGGAGGCCAGTGGCTGAAGAGAAGGCATCAAGTGCATTGGCAGGAGGTGGTACAGGGAAGCTGGGTGTCCTGGTGGGAGCTGGATGATCATTGCAAAACTGGCCAGAATGTGGCTATGACAAAAACTATTACTTGATCCACAGGAGGAAAGTTTTGAGCTGCACCCTGGTTTGCCCAGGGATGGGCTTTTGTTAACAGCTGATGGAGAAATCTCAGGAGAGAGAAACATCACAGAAGAGGGCTTAGACACTTGGTCTTGCTGAGCAGGAGTAAGAGAGCACCCCTCTTCCCTCCTTGCCCAAACATACTCCTTGCTGTCAAGCTGGCTATGATTCTAATGAATTCCTGTCACTTAGGAGCAACGAATGAGTGTGCTGTAAATGAGACAGCATCTCGTGGCAGGAAGGTTGAGCAAAGCCTTGACAGAGCTCCCTTGGCTGGTCCTGACCCATGTTGCCTCCTTGCATCCAGTGCCCAGTGCTGTTCCTCTGGAGAAAGCTGTGATCCCCCAAACCATAGCTAGAAACTAGAAACCACCAGTGTGGCTTCACTGGCTACTCACAGTTCTCCAGGGTCTGCTCTGGGCACCTGCTGCTGGCACAACATAGGGAGCTCATGTTCTGCTGCCCTTCCCCAGGCTCTCCCTCTCCCTGCTATCAGGGGAAGCCTTGAGCCAGCCTCCTAATTTCTGTCCTTGATTTAGGTGACTAAATTTAGACCATGAATAAAGCCCCTTGATTTTCTCTCTGGGATCATTTAGGTTTCTTGATCTTAATCACAGTAGCTGTGAAATCACTGTCAGTGACACTGGATGAACTCACAAGTGTTAGGTTACTGCCATACCTGCAGCTTGATGGAGCAGGGATATTTTTAGGGGAAGGGTGGTGCCATCCAGTTCTGTGTTTGTCCCTTTTGAATAACAGCAGGCACTATTCTCCCTGGGACAGAGTGGTTGCAGAGACTTGGATGCTGGGCTTACTGTATTTTCAACTGCCAGAGAAAAGGTTTGAAAGCAGCAAGAGGCAGTTCAGCAAGAACAAATGCAAATATAAAACAAAGTGAGACGTAGGTAGAAGATCTGGGGGATAACCGTCCAGGCAGCAGAATGTCTGGGAAAAATCTGGGGGTTGCAGGGTGTCATAAACTGAATCTTCACCAGCAGTGCAGAGGTGTCACAAAGGGGCTGCACATTAGCCTGGGGTGCTGGGTACAAGGAAGAAGAAATGACTGCCGTACTCCTCCTGTGCAGGGCCAGGACCCATTCAGAGTCCCAGGTCCAGAAGTGGAAAAGTCCAGAAGAAAACAAAACAAAGGATAAATACACAGAAAGCTTGCATTGAGAGAAAGGATGGAAGAAGTTCTGTCCCTTTAGCCTAGAAAAGAGAAGTCTTGGGGGTGGGAAGTGTGTGGGGAGGAAGGAGCAGTCTTTGATATGTTGTAATGGAAAAGGTGGTCAGCTGTTTTCTGTGCAGCCAGGGCAGGGTAAGAAGCACCAGTCTAACTGCAGCAGGAAAAGTTCAGGTCCGAGGTTTGAAGCAAGATGAGCTTGAGAGGATCCTGTGATGGGAAGTTCAAGAAAGTTATTCAGGCCCTTTCATATGAAGTGGCTAGGAACAAACCTCCTTTAGACTAGACACTAGGAAAAAATTATTCACGGAAAGCATGGTGGGCTATTGGAACAGGCTGCCCAGGGAGGTGGTTGAGTCGCCATCCCTGGATGTGTTTAAGCATCGCTTAGATGTAGTGTTGGGGGATATGGTCTAGGGGAGAACTTGTAGAGTAGGGTGAATGGTTGGACACGATGATCCCAAGGGTCTTTTCCAACCTAGATGATTCTGTGAATTCTGCCTCCATAGGATGGGTTAGAGTTACGTTCACAGGGTTTAAATAAAAATAAATAAATAAATAAATAAATCTATCTTCTAAGATGGACTCCTTAGAGCCCAGAAAGAGCAAGGGGCATTTCTCAGCCTTACATGCAGCCAGTCTCTTTGCCTTCAAAGTCAAGAAAGATCCCTATATCCTACCTGGTGCTACTAGAGTTTTCTTGTAAACCCAGTGCTCCAGCTCTCTCACCTGCTGTAGATTTATGGCAGCAACGGTCAAAACCGCATCTCACTCCATCCATCTCACCCATCCTGTTTGTGTGACCATTCAGTGCATAGTGCAGTTTAAAAACCCAACATAGAACAACTTCAGCCTCTTGTAAACCACCGAGGTTGGTTTTGCTTTGCATGTAGCATTTTATGCAAATAAATTTTTATAATATTTGCAAAATTGCAACATTGTTTGATAAGAGACAGCACTGATAAGAGATATTAAGTGAATGGTGGTGCTGAACAAAGTTCTTGCTCTCTACCAGACAAGCTTCTGCCATGTTCCACTCTGTCAGCATGTGTTGGTCTTGTCTGCAAAACATGAAGATTCCCCAGCTGGGGGGATGGCTTGTCTCCACCACCAGAGCTATTTCATCTTGGCTGAGCTGAGTGTAAGGCACAGGCTGTGGTAGGAGAGCTCAAGTGTAGTCCCACTAAATTCATCCCATCTATCAGAGAGCAAATGCCCATAACACAACACTTTCAGTCCTTACAGGACAGAGCCTGACAACATACAGGAAACAGGTACTTTACACCCAAAATGTCTGATAAATTACAAGGGCTGTAAGTCAAGCACACAAAAGTAAGGAAATCCCAGAACTAACTCCCTTAAACACCCCCTCCTGCCATGCTGTGCTCTATAACTGCCTGCTTCACAAAGGTTTCTTCTCAGAGATGGCTGTGCTACCTTCTTTGCTGTCCTGTGGTCAGAGCCTGCTCCAGCATCCTGCTTTCCCATTTCTTCACAGACTTTTTGTAGCGCTTATCAGTTCAGCAGGGATCGAGTGCTTCAGGGCTATTAACGAGCTGTTTTCTCTGCCACCTTTTCAGATGTGGAGGTGGAGTTATCCCTATTTAACAGTTGCAAAATAAGCAATAAAGAGAGATTTAGGTCCTAAGTCCTCATCCATTTTGAGCACACAGTTTGAACCAACTAGGATCTAATTTTTTCAGTGGTTTTGGCTCTGTATAGCACTTTATTTAACCCCAGCTCCTGATGTCTGTGACTGCAGCTGCAAATTTTTAGCACTTCTGTAAATCAGCTCTGGCAAATGAGGAAGACGCGGCTGCTCCTGTGAAAGCTCTTGCTTATGTGGCTCACTGATTCACAGAGTAACTTCGAGGCAGGGGCAGACACAGACCCAGCTCTCCAGAAGGCACCAAGTGTCTACTCAGAAGACCCTCCTTTCTTTCTGCAGTCTCGTGCTTCACTGACCTGATAGGAGTTTCCCAGCCCTGCTAAGAAAGGTGGCAGTCTAGCTGACCAGGTCATCATTCCCTCCAGCTGATGTCCAGCCCAGGTGCTGAAGAGGTGGCAATCTGGAGAAAAATGCAAGAAATGCTCCTATGGACAAGACAGCAGGAGTTAGGTTGCTCAGGCCAACATTTCTGGCAATTTCTAGTTCTTCAGTACTTGGCTTTGCCCATTTTATGTTGGGGTTTGAGTTTTTTGGTCTTTTGTTTGTTTGTTTGTTTTTAATGCCATTAGTAATACTTTTTATGTCTATGCTTTGAAAGAAGTAAACTATAGAAAGAAAATGCCAAATATGCTGGCTTTCCAGAGATGGACATCGGGCTCCAGGTAGCTGGGGTCTGTCTGACCCCACTGGAAGGGGAGAACAAGCCTGGCCAGAGAATCCCATTTGAAGAGCTGGCAGGAGGTTGTCAGGATCTGACTCCAACACACAGGAGTTTCAGCTTCAGGACACAGATAATTAGAGTTCACTCCAGGCTACTGAAGGGGTGAACCACAGTCTCTTTCTCCTGTCCTGTACATAAGGACTGGATGGGTAATTACTTGAGCAATGCCTAATCTGTTCCTGGCAAGGACTTAACAGCTCATGGGCAAGTACTCAGATGTGCATTTAGATGACTCTCTAATTCAGCAGATCCCAAATCCTTGCAGACTACAACCATCTAAGTCCAAACTTTCTCTCACTGCTGCTTTCACAGGCCGTATCTAGCTTCTGGGATCTAGTCAGAAATGGACCAGACCAGCCAGCCATGCTGGATATGTACATGCTTGTCGCACTGAAAAAGCTTGGCCACCAGACGTCCCCAGGGCTTCAGCCAGGGTTTCTTTGCTTCTGTTGCCTCGGCTGAGCCCACCGGTTGAACTATCCAAGCACATGGACAGGGCATACAGAGGGTGCAGATGTTGTCTGACGGTTTGACTAATCTCGGTGGCAGTCTCGTTCAGTGATGATGGGGAAGGCCCAAAGAGGAAGGGCAGTGACCCGTTTAACCAGAGGGCTGATCCACCCAGGGGTAGACTTACCGGTACTGGTAAGGGGCCATAGCCCCAGCTTCCTTTGTGCTGCCCAGTGTGCTCACGAGGGCAGGAGAGACACGTGGCTGTCCAGCCCTCCCACTATGGCAGCAGGACCCCACCTTCGTCTTCTGCTAGTGCTGCAGCAAATCCAATAACATCAACCAAGCAGCAAAAATTATGCTCCCAGGGGATGACCACAGTCTGACAGGGCATATGATGATCACTGGGCATTGGTTGCAGCCATGTCCCATGCCATGGCATGGGGGTGGAGGATGAATGCATTACTTGTTTCTTAAATCAATACATGACTCTTGACTGTATTATGTAGCTGCTCTATGACTCCATTCAAAGGGGAACATTCTTCAACACCACGCATCACCAGAATGCATGTTCAAGCCTCTCAAGGATTGAATACAGTTTATTTAGGGTATGTTCTTGCAGCTAGACTCTGAGACACCCATTTCAACAGATGACTGTGAAGAGCGCTCATGCTAGTACTGTACTCTCCCCAAATGGGATCTGCTTTGCTTTTAGCTTAGGCGGATGTATGCAGTGGATCTCCCTTTCCCCCATGCCATTTGGTGGGAAAAAGTGCTTCCCAAAGCCTTTGGCTCACACAGTGTGTCTGGAGGAGGAGTTCAGCACAAGTAGCTGTGCTGATGGGCACATATGCAGTGAGCTTGCACCCAGGGCATGCATGGTGCTCGTACAAGCATTGCTGGAGCACAGCGTGTCGGACGTGACGCGGGGGAGGACAGGCAGTGTGGAGCAGAGCAGCCATGAAGGAAAAAGCAGGGGAGCTGTGCAGAAGGTACACTTGGCACCTATGCAAGTAGCCTGATCAGTAGTACCTCACTGGCAGAGTTATCAAAACACACAGAGATGTGTATAAGTCCCATCTGCCTGGGCACTGCATTGGCACACACTGGCAAACCTGCTGGCTGGCACACACAGCTCCCATCCCAGAATGGGCTGCTGGGGGACACAGCAGCAGAGCTGAGCCCCTGCCCCACGCCTAGTCCATCCCCCAGAGTCCCCATCTGCCTCAGGGCTTCTCAATGCCTTTTTAAGAGAAACACAAGGAGGGAGGTTCATGGTCCACCACCTGGACACAAGAGTGGACCTGCTTAGTGCTGGCTATTTCAGGGGCGCTTGTGAATCCCCACAAGTTTCCCAGGGGGCTCAGAGCACTAGGTGGAGGGAGGGAGAGAAGGCAGTTTCAGATGCCTACCAATCCCATGCTTTCCAGTCTTGCATTTCAGTACCCTAGCATGATAGAGGTGTTTCTTAACCAGTCTCCTGGGGCATGGCTGCTTTTCCTAAGGCTTTGGCAGTGGCTGCCCGTGACAGTGCCCAGACACAGCTGACCTGTGGGCTCCCAGTGGCACCTCATCCCCAAAAGTGCTTTGGAAGTGGGATGAGGAAGAAGTGCTGCACCCCAAGTCATGGCAGCAATGCTGTTGTAAGGCCCTCGCTTGAAGAGCTGGATCTTCCTGTCATCACTAACAACTGCCAACAATGGCCACAAAGAGGGGATGGAAAAAAGACAGAAACCCCCTTCCCTCCCTTCTCTACCTGAACCCCAAAGTAGGTTTCCAAAAACCATGCCATCTTCTATCTTTTTCAAGACAAGCTTTTATACTTGCATTTTGAGGATCCTTTTTTTTCATATCAATACCTGATCCCTTGGGAGCCCCCTGAAATTATTGGCCAACAGGGCATCTTGTCCACCTGCACAAACCAGTTTGCTGTCTCTGTGAGAAGTGTGCCAATTTACCAGTTTGAAATTAGTTGTCTTTCCATTTCTTTGAACATCTTGTGAGGGGGTGAGCAGAGGAACAGACTGATCTCTAAGCCAGGCGTTGTGCTGCACATCTCTATCACGCGGCATTTCATTAGTTTCCGCTCTAAACTGGTGGGACTTTTAGTCTCTGCATAGGGAAATTCTCCTGCAGCCCTAATTTAGGTCAGCACCCATCTTTGGATGTCTCCTGTTTTCACAGTGGGGCAACCAGAAGCAAACACAGCACCCTGGGAAAGTTGCCCCACAGCCATCTACAATGGCATTACAGTTATAAAGATGGGTGCACTCTTCTTCATCCCATTCCTCATGCAGCCTTTCTCCTTTCCCCACTGTTGCACACTGAGTGGGACCCACGGGGTAGTTGTGCTCTGAATTTGGAGCAGAGCCTTGAACCCACTGGCACTCTCATCTAAACCACCTAGGTGCCAGCTGGCAGGCTTGCTCCAGGCTGTAGCTGAGAGAAATGCTGGGGTGCTGCTACCCCAACTTACAAACCCAGCCACTGAGCAGCTCTAGCGCTTGCAGCCACAGCAGATGGTTGCTATCAGGTGAAGAAATATGCCCCAAAGCCCTGCTTGAATGAGGCTCCATGTCACATGCAGGGTGGCCCGGGATGGTACGCTGGCAGTTTGCACTGCTCGTAAAATTTCTACACAAGAGCCAGTGACCTGCAAGTGTCCTAGAGGTAGCAAAAGCAGATGCCTGTAGCCACATTTAAGTCAGCTCTGCACCTCTCCCTTGCAGACACAGCGAACACCTTGCATCTGCACTCAGAGAAGCTTGTTTGAACCGGCAAGTTTGGTTTTGACAGCCTGTTACACTGGCAGCATGGGGTGCCCAGTCACACAATGGTGCTATCATCCTGCCTGGTCACACAGCGGTGCCATCATCCTGCCCAGTCACGCAGTGGTGCCATCATCCCGCCTGATCAGACAGCAGTGCCAGCATGTACCAGCACCTTTACTAGCTTAGCCACTTATCCATCATTTGCTGGCTGGAGCTGGTGAATGAATCAGGTGACTTTACTTACAAGGAAGGTCCTCACAGAAGAAAAGGGATGCCTTATTCAGCAAACGTCTACATCACACAGCAGTGACTGCCTGGCATCCATGGAGTTTTCCTCTGTCACAGAAGCTGGTAGCTCACATGCTGAGAGGCACTTGCCAATGATACCCACACATTAACTCTAGCACAAACCTCCTCTTGTTGACTGTCCGGTCACCACGTGTTCACTGTCACCTTGCAATGAGCTGTCAGTAGCCATGTTATCCTCAGCTAGAAACTATGTGTTAGCCTGCCTTGAGGCTCCACTGGAATTGGGGCCATGGCAAAGCAGAGGCAGGAACTGCAGTGTCAGGAGTCAGGACTTCCCCTGACGGCACCACAGATGACAACTCAGCAAGTTCATTCTGCAGAAACTAGATAACATCAGCACAAGGCGGTGGTTACTGGCAAAGGATCCTGTTCCTGAAGCTTCATCTTGAGACGTGACAGGCTGCAGTGAAACCTCGCTGTCGCACAGACCCAAACTCTACTTTTGCTGAGACCCACAAGGGCTTCTGGAAGTAGCTTCTTCATGGTATTTCATAGGAGCTCCAGCTCACAGTGCTGAGAGACAGGGCTGGAAAAGCCCATCAGCTTGCTAATATGGGACCTTTTTGTCTATCAGAGTCCCTCGAGTTGGACAGGGATGTGCAGCTGTCAGTTCTACCCATGGTGAAACACCTGCCTCGAGTGACAAGAGTTTTTCCTCCTCCTCAAGGGCTAACCTTTCCCCAAGCCCCCTGACACCCAGCTCATGCTCTGTGCATGGACAACTGGGTAGAAGGCTGGAGAGAGGACAGCCATTCCTTTACCGATGGGGAACCGAGAGCCTGTCTGCGCAGAAAGATTCAGGATGGCTAAGCTATATTAAACTGGGAATTGACAGAAATGCAATAAACCCCTTGGCAGATGCCCTTATTCAGAATTCAATTGGTCTTGCTACAACTGGGCTCACTCCCCCCGCCCCGGGCCTGCTTTGCTCACAAGGAGCTTATCACCACAGGCAGTCATACCCACCACCTGCTCTGCCAAATGCATCCCCTGGGCTGGAGGCCACTTGAGTAGGTCACTCCACTTAAAAAAGCCAGACTAAAGTAGAACCAGTTTAACACAGCAGCAGGGCATCTGGTGGAGGGTTTTACACCATCACATCAGCCCACTGCTTTAGCTAATTTAGATTAACTTCTTGCATGCTCCTGAAATGTGTCTGTGCTGGGCAAGTGACCCAGCTGCATGCCAGCAGAGCTACCGAGGCTGCCATTGGCACCAAGGCTTGGGGATGCATAGCAGGCACTGACTGCACCTGGAATTAAAAGCTGGTCAAGCAGGGGAGCCAGCCCGTATTAGCAGAAGCCCTTGGGTCTCTGCTCCAGGGGCTTCAGCCGCAGAGAAAAGGCAAACCTCAACTGTGCTGTCATGGGTGCCAGCCCTTCCTGGCAGCCCTGCCCAGACAGACAGAGCCAGTGAGACCTCCCAGCTGTCGGGAAGAGTCTTTTTCCTCAGACAGAAAGAACTGGCAGCAGAGCCACTGCCAGTGAGCTTCCTGCTGGCTACACCTCTGACAGCACTCACCCTGCCTGGGCCCACATCCCAGCTGGGAGATGTCCCTGACTACCCCACCAGCTGCCCAGTGTGGTGAGGCTCATGCCCCTAACCCGGGATAAGTGGCCAGCTGGCTTTGACCTACAAGGCAGTTTCTGAACCCAGCAGGAGCGTGGTGCATCCATGGGGGCAGGGGATGTCCATAGTCCCATTCCCACAGATGGTGCCAGCCTCCCACTGGCTCACCCCCACATTCCAATTGCGGGCAACCAGTGATTACAAATAAGCAAAACATGCCCAAAGGCACAGGGAGACAGGTGATATTCCCAGGCTCAGGGGAGTGGCTGTTGGTTTTTTCTCATTTCTCTGTAGTCACCCTGACAGCCCAGGAGTTATCCCCAGCTCCAGACCTGATGCCCAGCCATGGGCCATACCAGTGCCAGCACTGCTCAGTGGAGTCTGGCACCAATGGTAATCAGTTTCTGTGTCTCTTGGTAAATATCAAGGCTGGGGATTTTTTGGGGTTTGTTTTCCAGCAAGTTGAGTAGAAGAACCAATAAGGACAATGATAATTTAATACCTGCTGCCCTTGGCTCAGAATGAAACAAGACAGGCAGGTCACTGGCAAAGGTTAGTTAATACCACTTACCGCAGTGTCACAAAGTCATCCTCGGCCCCTGCTGAGAAGGGCAGAGGAGGCAGGTTTTCAAACACGAAGCGAGAACGATACTGTGAAAAACTGCAAAGTATCAGCCTCCAAGCATCCTTTGCCCAGTTAGGGTCTGGATGCCCTTGTCCCCAGAGCAGTATACAGGGGCTGGTGCCAGCAGGGAAAGGGGGCAGCAGTTGTGAAGAAGGTGAGGAGGAAAGGAAGGGAGCCATGACCAAGCTTTGCAAAGTACAGTGGTCTGCTTGACCACTCCAGGTTGAGCTGGTTGTAGGAGAGAGGGGTGAGGAGCTGGCAAGACTGGGGACCCTTGTGGGGAAACTGGTTTCCTGCTGCCCATGGCCCTGCTACTTGCCAGGGGTCCGGGGAGAAGGGAGTCAGGCATGAAGTATGGAACTCACACCAACCTACAGTAGCTGGAACCTCAACCCATCATCCCAGCCCTGCCTCAGGCCTGCTGCTTTAGGGCAAAGTGTCAACTACCTTTCCCTGGGGAAGAAGAGGTGAGAGTGGCTTTGCAAAAGGAACTGGGGGTAGTTAGTGTGTGAAAGATACCAGGGACCTGGGAAAGGCATCTAAGCAATGGAAATGTGATGGGACTTACCCACCCGAGCTTCAGGAAATATGTGATATCATGCCCTGAGGAAAGCACCTGCCTGAATTGGTGACTATGGAAAGGAGAACAATCTTTACGGTCTGAATGCAGATCTCACAAAATCAGAGATGAGCACTTGCTGGAGGGGGCTGCTGGTACCCCAGGAGTTACTGTTGGTGGTCCCAGTTGTCAAGCCACCTCAGGTATGTCAGCCACCTGCCTCAGAGGGGCCTGGAGCTGAAATGGCCAGGAAGCAGCAGTGATGCCAAGCAGGCTCACGCTTCTGACAAGAACCATCTGACACCATGGGACAGCGCTATGAACCATAGACTCAGAGAAAGATTTGAGTTGGACAGGACCTTTAAAGGCCATTTGCCCAACCTCCCGGACCATGGGCAAGGACACCTTCCACTAGATGAGGTTTCTCAAAGCCTCATCCAACCTGACTTCGAACATCTCCAGGGAGGGGGCATCCACAACCTCCCTGGGCAACCTGTTCCAGTGCCTCAGCAGACTCATTGTAAAAAGTTTCCTTCTCATATGCAATCTAAACCTGCCCTCTTTCAGTTTAAAACTGTTGCCCCTTGTCCTTCTGCTATAGGCCCTGGTAAAAGTTCCCTCGCCACCTTTCTTATAAGCCCCCTTTAAATACTGCAAGGCTGCAATAAGGCCTCCTCAGAGCCTTCTCTTTTCCAGGCTGCAGAACCTCAGCTCCCCGAGCCTTTCTTCACAGAAGAGGAGCTTCAACAGGAGCTTCAACCTGCTCCAGCAGCTCCGTGCCTTGTGCTGGGGCCCGCAGGGCTGGACGCTTGAGGCCGGGCTCCGTCCGGGCTGTCACAACACAGCAGTGCGCGCAAAACCGGCAGTCCTGGACAGGCAGCCGGGCTCCCCGGCGCAGGCTGACAGCGACTGAGCCGAAGAAGGGCCCGGGCGGCAGATTGGCCGCTGCTCAGCCCTGAGGAGCATTCGCCAAGTCCGGCTGCCGATGCCCAGCCACCTCCCGCGGCCGCGCAGCTCCTCCTGCCGGCGGCTGGCCCAGCTCCCACCGGGG
>JAAGNO010009756.1:29484-40987 GCA_033439905.1 Ceryle rudis | reverse complement strand
ATAACAAACATATGAACAAACAAAAAAACAACCAACCAAAAAAAAAACCCCCAAAAAACCCCAAAACCAAAACCAAAACTAAAACAGCATGTGTGGATTAAAAAAAGCCCAACAAACCAGTTGTTTATTTATTCCTTGCAAAGTAATGTGATTATCCTTTCAGGAAGCAACCATGCCAACTAAACTTGCACACTGTGGTTAGTATTACTGGGAAATTAAGTTCAGAGATCAAACAGTATGCGTGTGTATGTGTGGATAACATGGAGCAGAGCAGGTTATGGTGTCCAGGGAAGACTCTGTTGGCACAGCTTTGAGATACAGTGGTGCTAATTCTAGTAAGCTGTAGGTAATAGTTTCTTTCTGGAATTGAGTTTACCTTGGAATACTTGATTTTTGCATTGCATCTGCATAAGACACTGATGACTCTCAGCAGCACTGTGAAGAAAGGTGTTTCAGATGCCAGTTCTAGACCTCAGTCCAGATCCTCTGCCAGGACTCATTTCTTCTATTGTAGAACAGCCTGCCCTGGTGGAACAAGGCAGAATGAATCAGATTGGAACTTCCTGATGAATTTTCATTTAGCGTCTGTGTAATAATTCAGCTTCTCCTGCTACATCTGTGAGAAGAGAGACATCACTTCTTAATTACAAATAATTGCTTATCTTGGCCTCTGTTTTAGGTTGTGGTTTCAGACATTAGTTCCAGGACTGGCAGTGTTGTTGCATAAGCAGATATGCAGGGCATATTTGGCTTTGATTACATTAAAAACTGATCAATATTTTTCACAAATTCTTTATTTTATGTAATGGTGTTGCTTTAGAACTAAGATAACTGTGAAAACATGGGTCCTATGATAAAAATACAGTCTCATCATTAGGGAGGGTTTGTGTGTCTTTCAAAAGTGTAAAGTAATAGGACAACATTTTTACCACAGAAAGGTTCTTGTTGACTCTGTGAGCACTGCTTACACAAAGAATGAGAGTTCTGTTCTTGGTTATGTTAAAATTGGGCTTTCAATTAGGTTTGATAGCAGAACTCTCTGAGAAGCGTTAAGAAGCAGCTTACAGGTGTTAAAGTCACAGCCAGAGGGGTAAAAGGAATTTGAAAGCATTTTTGTCCCCTGAGAATTTCAATATCTGATCAAAATCTTTTCCTGTTCTAAATATATTATCTTGTCTCCCTGGAAGATGAAGGAGCTATTATGTGCCCTTGCTATATAGCCTAAGTAAATGAGCTTTCTAAGTCATTCAGTAAAATCTGCTTTGTGCTGTGTCAACGTGCAGCTGGACTGAGATTAGGTCTATATTGTCCTGGGCTTTGTATCTGGGGAGGAAGACTGGTGTAAGGGAGAGCTTCAGAAAACTTAGAGAGGTCTTGGCACAAGATCCCAAATACACCCGAGGATCTGGACCACTCCACCACAGAGTCAACATTGATATGTGGGGAAACACAACTTCCGGTCTATTGTGTAGCTGAGTTCTCTGACTGACACACATAGAGACACAAGAAAGAAAATCAGGTTAAGTGTTTTCTTGTTTCTGGATTGCATTGTAAAACCTACCAATCAGGACTCATTTTCAATTAAAAAAAAAAAATGGTCAAATTTATTTCACAAAAGATTCTAGCTTTCTATAGAAAATTCAGAAGATTCTGGTTTTGATGAAGAAACCAAATGACCATAAATATTATCTGCATTTTATAGTAAAAAAGTGGGGAAACGAACTCTGAAGTGTCACTGGGAGTTACTATACATGTGTCTTATGCACAGGTGTCCTTGTAAGCCTGACTGTTCCATGATGTCATATCATCATATCATGAGATACAGAGTTGAAAGGAAGAGAGATTAGATTATGGCAGCTCATGGGAGACAAAATCTAACCTTTGGGACCAAAGTTCCTCTGAAGTTCCTTGTGGTACTTCAGGAAAGGACTATATGGAAATTAGCTGAAACAGCCTATGTTTTCTTAGGCTCATGATCTGGGAAGCAGGAGGTGCTTAGCAATGAAAGGGGCTGGGAACAAGGTCTGCTGTGTGTTTCAACAATCCCGTTATCACAAAGAGGACCTCTGAAATATCCAAGTCATTGACAACAACCAGAACCAATCAAGGGCCATATCTTCAGCACATCGCTAGCTAAAAATGAAAGCCATCTGTCACTGTCATTGTTGTCAGTGTTATTGAAAATGGCCTGACTCTATTTAGTACTTAAGATTTCCCCACTACTTATTTATAAACTTCCATTTTTGCCTTTCACGCTAAAGCTAAAGGCACTTTGAACCTCTCACTTTGCAAAATGAGTTATGAGACATTTTAAATTGAGGTGTGTTGAGGGATAGTTTACCTTTGTCTCCCACTGATTTGATCTAAGCTCTGTTCCATAAGCTGCAGCAGAGTGAAAAATTTTCAGCATTAAAGGATTGAGCTCTGACATATTCTCACCTGTAACAGACTGAGAAATGTTTTACCTCCAGCACTTGCATTTTGGTCTGAGATTTTCACCCTTTAAAGGACACTGAAATTGAACTGCACTCTTAGCTTTTCTCTCTCTGATAAACTGCTTGAGCTTCTGAGATCTTCTGAGATGAGTGCCACAGTGAGGAAATGTTAAAAATTAATAATATGTTACACTCTGAGTATGAAGATTTAAGGTCAGGGCAGCCTGCTAGACGGTAACAGCTACTCTCTGTTAACCCCTCTCCCTCCCCAAAGGGGAATAGAAAAGGAATAAGGGAGAGAGACTTAGTGATTAGAAAAGGAACTAGAACAGCTTTAATGAAAATGAAAATAATAATAAAATGGAATATATCAAATATATACAAAACCGATATTTAACCCAACACTCCCTGATGCCAATTATGTCACTGTCACCACTGATGCTGTGGAGCAGGCCCTAGGGAAGTCCCAGACTGGGCCCAGCAGCAAATAGGAACCAGATTTGGGAGCTGGATTCTGGAACTTGATTCCGGAACACACAGATTGGGATCAAAGGCAGAATGGATGGAGTCCCTAGATGCTGGCCAGTGAAGAAGAAAGCTTGACCCTTCATGATCCCTTACCTTTATACTGGATATGACGTATATGGGATGGAATCTCTTGCTGGTCAGATTAGGGTCACCTGTGCTTGTCACTCCTGCCTGTAGGTGTGGCCTTTCACTTTCTGCACCCCACAACGTGGTGCACAAGATCCAGCAGTGGCCTTGGTCTGCACGCATGGTGCTACCTCTAAACATCAATCATTATCACTGCTGGGAGCAGACACTGTCTGCAAAAATATGTCATTAATTTCAGACAGTGCAGTTAGTTAGAAAAGACTGAGCTGAAAACTAAAATAACTGAACAGAATTAGGGAAAACTTCGTCCTGTTCAGGACACTGATTGACAGAGCCCTGAGGGGCAAAGGAATCCATGAAGACTGGACATACAACAGGAAGGAAGTCTTAAAGGCACAGGAAGCAGGCCATCCCACGTCCTGAAAGACAAGTTGGTGGGGAAGAGACCAGCCTGAATAAACAGAGAGCTTTGTCTCGAACTCAGGAACAAAAGGAGAGTTCATGGCCTTTGGAAGAATGGGCAGGTAACTTGGGAGGACTACAAGGACATCATGTGGTTATGCAGGGAGAAAATTGGAAGGGCCAAAGCCGAGCTAGAACTTAATCTGGCAACTGCCATAGAAGACAATAAAAATATTTCTTTAAATACATGAGCAATAAAAGGAGGGCTAAGGAGAATCTCCATCCTTTTTTTGATGCAGGGGGAAACATAATGACCAAGGATGAGGTACTGCTTTGCCTCTATCTTTAACAGCAAGACCATTTGTTCTCAGGGTATCTAGCCCCCTGATCTAAGAAGACAGGAACAGGGAGCAGAATGAAGCCCCCATAGTCCATGGGGAAATGGCTAGTGATCTGATACACCACTTAGACATACACAAGTTCTATGGGGCTGATCCACCCAAGGGTACTGAGGGAACTGGTGGAAGTGCTCACCAAGACACTTTTCAATGCAGTCCTTGCTAAATGATGAGCTCCCTGTTGACTGGAGGTTAGCAAATGTGTTGCTCATCTACAAGAAGAAGGGCCAGAAGGAGGATCCAGAGAACTATAGGCCTGTCAGCCTGATCTCAGTGCCAGGGAAGGTTATAGAGCAGATCATCCTGAGTGCCACGCAAGGCATATATAGGACAATCCGGTGATCAGGCCCAGTCATCATGGTCATTTCCAACCTAAATGATTCTTTGATGCTAGTTGTCAGCGATGTCCATTTTTGCAAAATCTAGAGCTTATTCATGCTGATGTAATTTTTTTTTTAAGAAGACAATGACTGGTATTAGATCAAAGCTAACTGACTCGTGATAATTCGACTATAATTAAACAAGATGTGCTGGACAATATTTCAGGAGTTATATGTCTCAGATTACCCTGTAAATATGCATAGAGAAAATGAAGATGTGGGCTTCAGAAGGTGATAAATGACTCCACGATAATGTTGATGTACTTCTGCCATAATATTGAAATACTTCAAAACTGTAAAGATTCTTCTTTCTGAATCTGCATGTAGTAATGAATGCATCATCTTCTTTTACACATGCAACATTTAGAAAGAGCATCGTAGTGTTTAATGGACAGTGTGATTAGGGATAAATCATATAACCAAGCAATGTCACTTTCTTGCGTGTACCTTGAGGCTCTAAGAAAAATGCATCAGTTACGAAACTTAGTTTTCCTTCTTGATTTCACAAGCTTAAAATAGGTCTGACTACCAATGTAGGACTTGAAGGATACTGCGGTAATATATGGAATTGTCTTACAATCCACACTTTTTGATCAACCTGCAATTACAGCAACAAAATGTTTGGTACAGCAGACCTTTTGTTTAGATTAAAACCATTGGCATAACATAGAGCCCCTGTTTCAGCAAGTACATGTGGATGATCATGAGTTCCACTCCAGTATTGGTCACTTGCCCTTATTAGCTTTCTATGTTCAAATAAATACCAAAAGATTATCCCCGCTAATACAACTCAGGGTTAAAGGGTTAGGTGGGGTGATGACTAGAAATGCTGACAAGGCCTTCACTGTCACTTTGCTAATGAATACCATAATTGTGGCCAGAAGATAAGAAGCCTCATGAAGAGGAACAGAAGTGAAAAAGCCAAAGCCAAATCCCCATAAGAATCTCCAGCAAGACTTAGCTGCATTAAACATCCACCATATAAACCATACTTCAAAGATGATCTGTGAAGAGTTATATGAGGATTATCATTGGATAAGGCATTCCTATGCAGTCCCACAAAATCCTCTTATCTCTGGCAAATCCGCTTGCTTCTTTCATGCTTCAGGTTTCCCACATGTAAAATCATGGAATTCCTCGTGTTGTGCTATGAAGGTTCATTAAAGCTTTATCCTGACAGTCATAGACTTTTGAAGGAATGTTTGGTCTCTGGGAAGTGATCAAATTATGCTGGGTTTTGGTCTGAAGGCAGTAAATAGCTACAAAATATTGATTAGCAGTGATATCAGGTGGTCTGGGTCAACCAGGAACAAGTTGCTCAATGGAACAAGGGCTCAGTATAAGGAGAAGTGTTTGTGAAGAAAGCAATGAAGTTGACAGTTGACCTGACCTGTTCTTTTGTTCAGAACAAATGCTATTGAACCTTGCCTTGTGTTTCCAGATTGTTAAAGGCTTTTGAGAACCCAGTTCCAGTTGTGAATAAATGGGATGTGATGAGTATGTGGGTCTAGGTTATGGGGAACTTGCTTGATTTCAGGAAAGCAGAACAAACCGAAAATGAAAGTGACAGTCACCAAAAATGGCTTGAGACCAAAAAGAGAGCAGGGAAGACAGAGGGGCAACTGCAGAAAATTGGAGACATTCATACACAGATGCCAACAAAGAAAAAGGAGAGGAAGAACCTTGCTGCAGGGGGGGCTTTTGTGGAGATGAAAATTATAAGAAACAGAATAAAAAAAAAGAGACAGTTTTCTGTGCTGGGGAGGAAAAATAGGTCTGGGTATTATATTTGGTTTAAACCAAATATTTGCTTGGGATTTATAGACTTTCTAGGGAAATTGTGCTATCACAGACAGTTATGAGTCCTTGGAGGGAGGCAACTTTTGATTTTGGAAGGTAGAAATTCCCAAATGGCTGCTTTAGATTTGATACTAATTAACAGGGAGGAATTAACTGTGAATCCAAAAAGGACAGATAATTAGGATGAAAGCAATCATGGGGATTTACCTCATTGCCTTAAAGAGAAGAAAGTGCAAGGTAATTTAAGTTTATGGAATTGGTTAGGACATAGGAAAAGACATTAATTCTGAAGAAGTCAATGGCAAACTCTTCAAAATGGACAAGTACATTAAGAGATGATTGTGGCTACAATAAGAAGTCTTCTATGACCCAAAAAATGAGGAAAAAATTGGACAGAGTGCTAAATGAAGGATGCATACTAGACAAATATATGAAAAACGCAAGAATGAAGGGATCACAGCAGAACACCATTGCACAGAAAAGAATTTCTGTTAGCAAGGGACAGTAAAGGGAAGAGGAAAAGGCTATCGAGGCACGCTGGGAATGGGAGTAAAGCAAGCCGAAACATGGGACAGGAAAACTAAGGTTTTCTAGAACTAGGTTTTGATCATCAGGGATGGACTGAAAATCCGTCACCTTGCCTCAAAAGAAGATTGGGCTTGGAGCGTCCTTGTAACTTCCTTTACAGCTCTCCTTTCTGATCTATGTGACACGACAAATCAGGATTTTTGCTATTGAATCACAAAGCAGCAGTAATTATACCACCATCCTTTTTACAGATGAATTCTTTAATGACTTTTAAAAAGATTTATTTCATTCTGAAGATAGCACTCCTTGACTGAATAGCAAATTTCTGAAAGCATAAATCAGTATGCTCAGTAAAAGATCCACATTTTTGAGGGAGGGAAGGACTCAATTTTGAACAGAAAATACTAATCAGGTCAAATACGAATGTGAATTGATACCTGTTGCTGCTTGTCAGCAGTTGTGTGACAACTGCCTGCCATTCACCCATTTCCGAATGTGCTTCAGAGCATAAAGTCCTGATGGTGCCCATCTTGAATTCACTGTGGGAGAAATTGTGTTCCCCAAGCCCTGAGTTCCTCCTGCTGACGTAAATGGGTTATTTAATTCTGCTTCTGCACACATTGCATTTAATCTTTTCCGTGGCTTCCTTTAACAAATATCTTTTTTCAGTTACTATGAGGAAAACCAATAGTGAATGGCTTGTCTTTCATGTGCCTTGCCTGTTTTCAGTTATCTATAATATACTAAATTATGTCTGTATTAGCCCTCTTCTCTGTGTCTGTTCTGATTTTCTGAAGAGGCATCTTTCCTATCTTCTTGGAAGCCTTTGGGTCTAAATGCCTAAATATGTCTAATCTCATAATTAAATGAACAAGATTTTAATTCATAACTAGTCATAAAATTAGCTTCTTAACAGAATGTGAGCTTGATTTTTGGATCTTTCACCCCATGTAGACCCCCCCAGCTTAGGATTTCATTTTTCAGACTCATATTTAATCAATCTCTCTTTAGTGCTAATTCTGGTCTACATATTATCCCTCTTACAAACACAAGGCAATCCTCAACATTCCACAAGTGGTGCTGTAAGAGCCCAATTACTGATGTCTCACAACCTTGTGTGGGGATAAGATCTGGATAGAGAGTGAGCAAGACCTGCCTGGAGGGAGGAGCTGTTGCCTCTTGGATCATAATGATTCACCTCCCTCATTGTCCACCAAGTGGGATAACACATTTTAACTGGCATCACAGACATCCCCTGAATAAAAGGACAAGAGGAATGTAAACGGGATATCAACTGAGTTGAGAAAGGACATTTAATTGTCTGAGTCCAAGTCCTCTGGCAGATGACCATGGCCACCTGGGTTCATCCTGATCTTGACTGCTCCCCCTTATTAGAGGTACTGAAAAGCTATAACATGTGCCCGATTTCAAAAGGGCACATTTGGGCGGAGGTGAATCTCCCTCAGTTGTTGTGGAACTGATAAATGACGTTAAAAGGAAGAAGGCTGAGATCTGGAAAGGGGAATGCCATAGTCTTTGCCATTCTAGGCATGTTGTGGACCTAACTGAGTGAAAAACGAATGAGACATTTACAGGAATTGGTTAAGAACTTGCAAGCTCAGCTGGAGGACGAGTGGGAAAAGCATCTGCGAGTGGAGATAACAGCGGACGGGCTGCAGGACCAGTTGCACAGCACTCTCGTTAAGGAGCAAGAGTTGAGGTTAGAACTGGCTGAGCTGTGGCAACAAGACCTTGAGCATGATTGTGAATGCAGGTGTGTGGCCAAAGAGCACGATTTAGTTGCTCGGGAAGTGGCTTATCATTACCCCTGGGCTGAAATGGAAGAAGCAGAACTTAAGCATAGAGATAACATTGCTCCTCAACTTTGACCACTCATTAAAACTGAGTCCCAGTATGATGGGAGCAACAATGACAGACCAGCAGTCGAAACTGAAGAAATACCCCCCAGTGCAACTGAACTGGCAAAATTACAAGAAGAAATTACTACAGCTGACTCCCTAGGGAGTCTGAGACTGAGTGTGTGTGGAGAGTCTCTCCCACCAGGGGAGACAAGATAAAGCTCAGTGAGGAGGAAGACCAGGGGTATTAAGTCCTGGTGTAATTCTGACTGGATGGTAAGTGAGCACCCTGGTTTCTGGCTCAGTGAGTGGCATATTGGGCTGGAGGGCTGGACCCCTTAGAAAGAGGGGATCCAGTGGCCATCCCCACTTCAGGATTAAACTGACTAACCAAAAATGTGCAGGAAGCAGCTTGCCTTCAGTTAATTCTGATACCACACCAACCCTTCCCGATGCTATTAAGGGCTCACCCTGATTGAATGACACCACTGGTAAAAGGTCTCCCTGACTCTTTAAAACTTTATGCAATCCAAATCCAGGAATGCCTGAGGGCAGTGATAGCTTTGGCAGGAACAATCCAGGATTGTTTCTGAGTAGCTTTGGCCTCGGGAGTGGGGCAGACAGGGCCCACCCAAGCAAAATCTGTTTTCACCTGGGAGGAAATTGCTCAAGAGTTAATCGGCTACAGTCCCCGCCTGGGGATTTTCAGCAGGGAAAACAGAAAAAGCTGCCATAAGGGCTGAATGAGACAGTAAATTCCCTAGACCTTCAGGAAAGAATCATGAGTCGGGAATGACTAGAAAACAGCTGTGGAGAGAGGGTTTAATCAAGGGGACACCCAAAGAGTTGATGGATGGTCTTTCCTAATTTGCAGTTGTTCATGAAGATGTGGAAAGGCCCAGATAAGAAACTGAGAAAGGAAGGGTCTGCACTGACTTTCCCTCCACCACAGGGAGAGTATCCCTATCAACATTATGAACCATACAGATCAGTATAACTCTAGAACCAGCATATATCCATCCCTGCTGGGATTGGCTTATGGGTGCTCAGGTGGCAAATTTTACTCCTACCCAACATTGGAATACCATGCAGGATTAAGATGTGGTGTTGGAATTCCTTCTTTATGTCCCACTAGAGTGTTTAAAATTTTACTGTCCCTTGGACATGGACATGTTGCCAAACTCAAACCGAGCGACCTGAGTGGGCAATACATGGAGTCAGGATACTCAATTATTATACCACAAGCCAAACACTGTCTTTCATGTTTGAAAACACATTTCCCCCATATGTTACTCTGAAAAGGCAACAATATGCATTAGAGAATGTTACTTGACTATTGAACTTCTTAAGTAATTGGACTGGACAGGCTTCTGGAGAATTGAATTCACAGGTCCAACAAGCATCTAAAATGACAGTACAGAATAAATTGTCTTTGGATATGCCGTTAAAGGAACATGGAATATATGAAAGGTTAAATCTTATGGATGTGGAATGTTACCTCACTATCCACAATGCCACCACGTCTGTTGATGAGGCTCAGCAAAGATGAAGGAAATTGCTGACCAGCCTCTTCAACTGTTTGAAATCATCACAAACAAAGGAGTGCTTCAACAGACTTGACCCAGGATCATGGATTGCATCTGTGCTAAAATCTTTGAGACTCATGGGGTGGAGAAAATGATTGATGCAAATTGGATTAAATGGGCAGATTCATATTTTTAATGACAGGGATAGCCATTGTAAAATGTATGATTAGCTGCTAGCTTTCTTCTCTATCTTCTCTCTCCCCCTCTGTATGCTATGTTCACATCATCACCCTAGAGGACAGATACCTAGGAATATAAGAAAATCTACTAGAAGACAGAAGAAACAACATACCCAATATTTGAGCCAAGGTATGGTTCAAGAGCCCAATCTCTCAAACCTTGTGTGGAGATAATATCTGGACAGAGAATGAGTAAGACCTGTCTGGAGGAAGGAGGTGTCAATGGCTCTTAATAGTCCTCAGTGGCTCTGCCATCTTCCCATGACTCCTTGCAGATAAATTAACAATAGGAAGAGGTAAATTCTGTGTTGGCAGGACTGTGTCTTTGTCCTGAGTTAATTTCTTCTGCTAGCCACTGTTACTGCACCAAGGAGATACATATAGCAGACACAACTCCAGAAGGGGCTCATGCAAATTAGGACAGCCTCTCCGTTTCCTATGTAAATTGGGGATGCCACCCATATCTCAAGTGTATAAAGAGAGAGTAAAATACTGATCTTTGTGCACCCACCACCAAAGAACTCAAGATTTGGATTCATCCCGTGAGATGTTGCTGGATCCAAGGGTGGTGAGGTCTTTGTATCTTTCATGTTTTCCTTTCCTTCTCTTTCTACTGACTTTTCCTTTCCTCTCCTTGGTACTTAGTTGTGCCTTAAAGTAATTAATGAAGAAAATAACACCTACTGCCGAAACACCTTTAACCACACTACTTATTGATTGTTCTCAAGGAAAATCAATAAATTATTTCGTATTGTTCCCCCAAGTCTTTGTCGTGACTCTATCACCTTTATGGCAGTGCCATGCAGGGGTAACCTCTTCTGGGGGATCATAGTGATTCACCTCCCTTGTTGTCCACCGAGTGGGATGAGACAGGTACCTGTCATGTTAAGGGTAAGAGTTTGACATTTGCCTGCCAGAGCCCCAAGGAGTTTCAGTGAAGCAGTTTTGCAAAGTCAACATTTGCCTGTTTCAGAGCCCCACCAAGGATTTTTACTGACAAAGTTTCACAAAGTTAAGAATTAAATTTATTAAAGTGACAGACATACAATAGATTCAGAATTGCTACTGATAAATGGACTAACTGCAAAAAACAAGGTCACATTAATAATTCCCAGATAATATCTGATGAAGTCAAGAGGTGCAAGTCTTTGCAATAAGGCTAATATATAATAGTAATGTGAGCAAATATTTTGCAATATATTGAAGGTGCAGTTCTTACCAAGAAGGCATCCCTGTCCTGGGTGGAATCATAGAATCATAGAATGGCTAGGGCTGGAAGGGACCTCCAAAGGTCATCTAGTCCAGCCCCCCTGCAGTGAGC
>JAAGNO010009756.1:0-18764 GCA_033439905.1 Ceryle rudis | reverse complement strand
TTGGGTGTGGCAACCAATTTTTTTTTTTCTCTTTTCTTTAAAAATTTGCAACAAAACACCTTTTGAAAGGAGTTTTTTCTTTTTCCCATTTTTTTGGTTTCCTGCCCCCCCCGGGGGGGGGGGGGGGGGGGAGAAGAAAGACTAACTTACTAATATTACTATCTTTTTCACATATGAAGTAAGAATATACATTAGTTTTCAATAAATCTGACCTTTAAGGATTAGCAAAGGAGAAACAGATATCAGCAAATAGCATTTGAACCTTTTGGGACAGTTGATGTAAACATATGCTAGTGTGGCCTACGCAGCAGTATAGTGATTCCCAAGAACAGTAGAGATACTATGTCAGTGAAACAGAAATCATAGAGTGATAATCTGAGTATCAGCAAGAAGGAAGGTTTTGACCTTGAAGAGGTTTAAGGGTGCATTCTGAACAACTGTCTGGGACATAATTAAAGGCATTTTGACTTGATAAGCCCTGAAGAATGCAAACCATCATCAGTAAAAGATACTGCTTTTATAGCTGTGGAGCTTATGGTCAGAAGTGATATGAAATACTAGAAATGTGACAGTTTTGTAATAATTTTGTAGTTGTTGTAATAATTTTCATTTACAGCTTTTTACCAGGGAATCTCTGGAATGCCATTAAGTATTTCTCACTTCAGCTTACCCTGTAATATTGGAGTGTCTCTGTGATCTTTGGTTTTTTCACGTAACTGTGTGCATACAAGTTGCAAGCAACAGGCATTAGGACAGTATCTGTTATTCAAGCTAACAAAAGAATAAGGAACACAGGCTCCCACAGGCTTTTTAAAAAGTTTCTAGGTGAAGAATACACCCCCAAAGTCTCTTATAAAAATGCAAGTGTGGTATTTCAAGCAAGAAAATGAGTAAGACTTGTTGACTTCTGCAGACTAATTATTGGTAGAAAATGGGAAGATGAAAAGAAAATATGTAGATGAGAAAACTCAGCATATTTTTCTTTCTTCTTCTTCTTCGAACTCTGAAGCAGTCTAATCAATATCGTCTGGACCACATAGAGGGCACAGTGTAATTTAGCTGTTCTGTAAAACATGGGATAGACTATGTAATCCACCCTGTGGGTTCATCACAATGAAATTGAAAAGCAGTGATACATTACATGTGAATTTATCTTCTCCTGAGAAGTATGCATGAGTCCAGAGCAAAAAGAAGTCCATGGAGTTGAAACAGAGGTAAGGGCTTTATCATTACTAGGGAAGTGCCATAGTTTGCCTGCCTGTTTATGACTGACAGCTTTGACTCTTCAAGTGGCTCCCTGAATGCCTTTCTTCCTTTAGTCGCGGAATTATTTCTCACACAGTATAGTAGCATCTGGTTTCTGTATTTAAATTTCGCAAATCAGTCTGGTACCTGACTGTACAGCTAAACCTTAGGCAAAACACTGTACACTATGCACTTTGCACTGTCTCCTTAGATAGTTGCCTCTACCTTAACTTGACAGAAAATTCATCCTCCACGTACTAACCCTCCATCTCATAATGATTCCAATTTTTTATCTTATAATCACTACAACATGCTTAGTCTAGATCTGTTTCTAGGTGAGTTTTGTCTGCTGGGAGAGATTGCAATTATAAATGTCACATACATTTCGTTTTGCCATATATATATGGCAAAGGCATCCTAAGTCTGCCTAGAGCACAATAAATGTGTTATTCTCACTCTCACTGATCTCACACTTGATGAATAGGTTTTATTTAAACTTTTAGGGACATCAAGTTTTGTGCTAAGAGCAAACATGGTAAAGTTAATTTCTTAGATATATAAACAGGTCGACTTCTGTGTTCCAGCTGAACTGGGGCCTTTGATAAGCAATCCAAAGCAGTACATGATGCTTTAAAAGGACTTTTTTCTTGATTGGAGAGTGGAAGTGGTGGCAGCTGTGTGTAAGATGAACTTGGCTGTGTTCAAAATTTTGCCAAGGCTTCTGACACAGAGGAGCCCAGTTCTGTTTGGAACAGGAAAGCTTTGCTTTCTCAGCCTTTCAGGAGCTGCTGCCTCATCCTGATCTAATACAATCAGTGCAGCCTGCACCACGAGCTTCAAGTGTGATGGGACTGAACCACATCTGAGATGCAAAGTGGGCTCCCTGGGCCTGGGTCTGTGGTGATAGGGGCCATGTAAACAGCTTGCAGTAAACAGAGAAATATTCTCAATCCTTCACTTCCCCAAATATGAATTTCAACCCTTTTATGTTTTTATTATTTTTTTTATCAAAATAATATTGGAGATTTATACAGCTGCTGCTGTAGAATATTTGTAAAAGCCTCACAACTGCATCACATCATTCAAATGTTTACTGCATGCAGGCTGTGCTGAAATGAAAGCTACTGCCTTCATTTACACCCACTAGGAATCTCAATTTGAGTCACTTCCCCAAAAGGTATAATGGTTTCCGAAGATGCTAAATTAATCTGAAAGATACTGTAGAGCCTTGCATATAGATAAACTGCAATAAGTGTAATGTAACAACTATAGTAGTCCCTCTGAGATGAGAAAGATTACTTCCCTCCATCAGTTTTTTATTGTTCTCTGCTGATAAGGCCCCTTACTATCCTTAGGGTACTTCTGTTTAACCAAGAATGAAGAAAGCTATTTTTATCATTGAACAATATTTAGTTCCATGGAAAAATCTTTTATTTTTTGACAATTTTGTAATGCTTTGAGCTTAATGCCTCTGTGAAAGACGAGCTCTTCTCAGTGTATCTGTTCATGGCACTCATATACTTCTTTATTTCCTTAGTTTATTAATCTTTACATCTATGCTCTGCTTTACAGTGAGTGTATAGCAGCATTCATAGCTTTTATTTATGTCTGTATTAGCCTCAGCACTGATATACATTTCTAATTAAAGATGTACGGCATTTATTTGATATCATGAAAAACGCACTGACAGTTTCCTGCCTTGTAAACTGGAAGGCTAGAAAACATTTAATCACACTAAGGGCAACAGTAAGAGTTTGCTTCCTTCACATGGGTTTCCAGTAGCCACAGAGAAATAGGGGGAAAGTGCAGTATTTCCTTTCTGCATAAATATTTTTCAGAATTTAAACTCCATTCAAAGTAAGAACTTTTCAGAAAAACAACCCTAAACTTCAACAGTGCTATTTTATGATTTCAGTTCAGTCATCTCCTTCAGAAAAAGGCTAACAGTTTCAAACAGCATTAAACAAAATTAAATAAATATTAGTTCAAACATGCAGCTGAGGAAGAACAGTACATTTTGTGCCTGTATAGTGCTGCTTACATAAGCACAATGCTAACTACCTTGCAGGCATTGATTTGCATGGTATCTGTGTAAGATGCTCCACACACAGACAGATTAATGAGCTCCTCTGCATTTAACCACCTTCTCCATTAATTCTGAGACACGGAGGAAAGGAGAGGAGAGGTATCCTCTGATACAAAGCTACATATTCTCTCAACTCTCTCAAAACTTCAGGCTTTTATATTAAGATCATTATGTACCAATGGCAAGCAAACACCAATGGCGTCGCTTTAATAATTTTATTCTGCATTCTGTTTATTTTTACCATACTACATCTGTGTTAAAGCTTTTAGTAAAATGGAGTCTGAGGCTTGCTAGGTCCTGGCCACATCAGTGGATAGATGACAGGCAGTATTATAGGTTACAATAAAAATAATTTTTCTAGTATTTTTCTCCCTTCTACTGGTTTCCAGGGTCTTGTGGATTTGTGGTTTTCTGGTTTATTTTTGCTGTGCTAAGAAATCAGTATAAAAAAATATATTCTCTGTATACTCTGGTCATGCACATCCCATCTGAACAGAATGGAAAGAAAAAACAAGCAGTTTCTGTGATCCTTGAAGCCTGTGGCTTCACATCACTTTGTACCCAATAAACTCAGTCTCTTTTCATCCAACTCACAACTTTTTTTCTTAGGTTTTTACTTATAGTAGGATCAAGTTAGTTTCCAGGTCTCTTCCTTAGCTTCCAGGACAGATGCTTGTAGCTTTGCTTGAGCTACTTGAATAACCACCACTGTTGGTCTCTAGTCCAATGACTTTGTTTATAAAGCAGGTTGATTGGTCCCACCATGGGTAGGACAACATGCATTGATGAAGTCACATCTAAAACCAGCAAAGATAAACAACATAGGGGAAAAAAACTGATTTATTGTGACTTACTGAAAAAGTAGTATCCTTTTTGGTATCCACTGAAGCTGAAAATAGCATCTTAAAAAACAAAAAATTCCTGATAACCTCCAGAAGAAAATCCTAATTGTGTCAGGGAAAAAAAAAAAAAGAAAAGAAAAGAAAAAAGAAATCACAGTCAATCCATCAGTGGTATTCAGTAGATGATCTCATCTGATCTGGCATTCTCAGGACCTTCAGACAAAAAGAGTATCTGAATAGTTGAAATTATTATCTCATGTCTTTTAAATGGTGTTATAGTAAGTCACAAGCATGGTAACAGGCAACTTTCCATTTTGAACACTAAAGAAAGGCCTTCTAAATCATTTAGACATGAAAAGTAAAGTGGGATACAGAAAATAATGTGGGAAACTAAGTACTGGAAAGCTTTCTGTTTTTCTACACCAAAAGGATCCAGGAGATGCAGATAATGATATTTCATTAAATGCCTGCCTAAATATCCTTGACAAAGAAAACTGTTGGTCTTTTGGAAAGTGAAGGTGGTCTTGATATTGACTGCATTTCTGTTCTGGTTTCTTGCCTGAACCTTTTGTACAGATAAAATGAAGAAACAGCACATTTCTTTGCTACTTGTAACACTTTACACAGGTAGACACTTCACAGGCCAGTCTAAGAAAACAATGCAGTTTAATGAAAAGTATTTGACTTTTACTTTGTTAACTAAGTATCTGTTCACTGGTATTGAGAATAATAACTTCTCCTTCCTGAATTAACATTATTCACTTATTTGGAAAAATGTAGGTAGTGCAGAACTGAAGAAAGCAATGTAGAAAATGCCTCTTTGTAATAATAAAATTAAAACATTGACAGATTATTTATATTTGTTTTATTTTTATTTACAGCCATGTTTATTAGGAGTAACACCACCACCCCAAACCTTCCAAGAGCGAAATTGATTAGAAGATTTAGTACAGTTGATAAGATAAAGACTTAAAACTAGCATGAAAGGGTCTTGTTTAGAATCATAATCACAGTTTTAAGAACCATTTCAAACTAAAGGTGGAAAGGACTTTCTTCCTCTGAAATGGAATGGGAAAGAAATTTGCCTTCTATTTTACAGAGAAGATGGAAGGTAAATAAAATATCATTCTTTATTCTTAAATTGCGGTGCAAGACTGAGATACTGTTCTTGATGTTCCACTCCGCTCAATGAACCCTCTGGGCAGAATTTGTTATGCTTAATACTGCCAAGGAACAAGGAAATTTTAGCTGTAGTAACCATAATAATCTCTTATGTTCCTTCAAGAATAGTCTTTTGGCTGGAGGCTTGCAATCCTCCTGCTGTCTGCATCTGTCTGATCTGAACTTTTTGGGCCAAATTATCCTAAATAGAGCTTTTTGACAAATGGAACAATCCTGATATTCCTGCTGTCATGGCTAAGTGAAGAAGGTGGGAAGGCTGCATGACTGCAGCCATGATAACATGTCTGAAAAGAGAAAAGAAGACAACAGTGATTGAGTTAAGCAAACTAAGGTAGTTGGATATGACTGAATTACGGAAACTGCAGATCAGTGTTGAACTGAACTGGTATTATTCAATTGTCTTTTAACTCTTCCCTTCGATTTTTTGCTGCTAAATTGATGGCCCAGAGGGAGTGGAAGGGAAGTCTGTAAATACTTCAAATGTCCTCCTAAATGTGCAACTCTGCCAAATAGTGATGGCAGGTACAAAGGTCAAGTGCAACATATCTAGTTGCAAGAAAATAAAAGGAAGCCTCCCTCCTACCTCCTTTATATGTCATGGTCTTATTTAAGGTCTGGCAATATAAAATAACTACCTTGGTACCCTTAGCATTTGGTTCCCACCCATAATGGCTCTCATAATGGTCTGCTTTGGGAATGAACAGATGATAGATTTTTCTTCCAGTGAGGAGATTGTGAGGGGCAAATAAGAAAGAAAGGTATAAAAGCCATTCAGGGACAGATAAGAATAACTGCAGCATTGCCAAATCTGTATAAAAGGGAGTAGTTTTCTCCCTCCTCTCCACTAGAAGTTGCAGTAAGTATATCTACACCTTGCACGTGATTGGATCTAAGCCATGAGCTTTGGTCCCATGAGCCTCTTGCTGTATCCAAATTAGGACAAAGGCATCCATACCTCTCAGCTCAGAAGGAAAGCTGGTGCTTCCCAGCTGAGGGAAATGTCTGCTGGTTGAAGATTTCCCTTGATTTTCCAATACACAGTCAAATGGGACAACTGACACTGCAGATGGCTTATCCTAATTTGCCTGCCTTCTCACAAGGAATGAAAATGCTGAAACCAGCTGGTGCTGAAAGGGTTGCCTTCCCTGGCTCCTATGCAGTGAAGCCTGCCAGGGCAGAAGCAGTCATACAAGTCATGAGGGGAGGTACCTATGCTGGAGCAGGTCATGAACTGTTGGAAGGACTCATATGAGAGAAGTCCATGGAGGACTGTCTCCTGTGGGAGGGACACCATTCTTGGAGCAGGAGAAGAGTGTAAGGAGTCCCCTCCCTGAGGAGATAGGAGTAGCAGAAAGAATGTGTGATGAACTGACTGCAGCCCCCATTCCCTGTCCCCCTGTGTCACAGTGCGGGAGGAGATAGAGAAATCGGGAGCAAAGCTGACCCAGGAAGAAGGGAGGGGTGGGAAGAAGGTATTTTTAAGATTTGATTCTGTTTCTCATTATCTTACTATACTTTGATTATTAAGTTAGTATTTTTGTTGTTCAAATTCAACTGATGGATTTTTTCCCAGGACAAGTCTGGTTTTTGCCCATGACCATAACTGGTGAGTGATCTCTCCCTGCCCTTATCTCAACCCACAGGCTTTTTGCTCTATTTTCTCCTACCCATTGCACCATGGGGGGAGGAATGAGTGAGTGGCTGCGTGGTGTTTATTTACCAGGTGGGCCTAAACCACAACAGATTTCTTTGCTGACCAGTGGTATGGTTCCTCTCAGAGCTGCTCAGACAGGTCACCTACCACTCCTCTGATCAAGTAGGAATCAAAAGGTGTAAACATGCACTGCTTTTTCTTATTTCAGAGACGCTCATTCCAGTGTTAAGGAAAGGCATCCTCATGTTGTGGCTAAAGCAGTACTTGTCAGATTCCTGCTTTCTGCTGTCAATGCTACCCCTGGAGGTAGTCCCAGCAGTCCTTGCAGGATTCACTCACTGCTGTGGATTCAGTCTTCACAGACTCCATTTCAGACACTGAAAGTGAACCACTTCTCAGATTCCTGCTTCACTACCAGGAGAAACATACTACTGTCATTCTTCTTGCTCTGTCCAAACTCCATCAGGTAGCTGTAACACCCACTTCCCTTCAGATATCCCTTCACCTGGGAGAAATGTACTGCTTTCCTTATGCTTACTTCCCAACAGAACTACAGTATTTTTTTCATCAACACTCTGCATTTAAAATGTGGATAAAACCCAAATAAATGACGATGCTGACAAAGATGGTATTGCCCCAGAACTCTGTGCCTGACCCTCTGTTACAGAAGGTGCTGTGGGATCGGTCCTCCTCAGTCCTCTAATCCTCTGGCAGTGGGTTGCACTAGCATGATAATGTGGAGACATCAAAATACAGGGAATTGGAATGCCACAGGAGAGAGGATACAAAAGCAGTGGGAAAGAAATGCAAGCTGACAAATTAGATTGTGAGGCCTTTTGGGCTTGCCATGTGTCTCTGCAGTGTGTAATAGTATTGGGACACTCAAGATATGAACAATAATAATGAGAGATTAGTTGATGAGTTGCACAGTGGTTAGCTGAAGCAGTACCTTTATTGATTCTTCAAACTATTTAATTCTTTCTTTCTAGCTTACTCAGATATTTATTTAGTTGGCATCTGTCTTAACTTCATATATCATTGTAACTGTTTTCTTCCCAGACTGACTGCTACTTAAGGGATAATAGGAGGGATGCTCTGTTTTACTAGACAATAATATGGTTCCTGCTTGAATCAATTACAAGGCTGAAGGGAACCTGATTATTGCCAGAGAAAATGGGGCATCCCTCCTATTGTGCTTAATATACTAGAAGTGAACCAATAAAGTTGATTTTTGGATACAAAGTTAATTACATTGAAAAATCAGCTGTTATCCAACTGATGAATACTGCTTTTAAACACCCAGAAGTATACTCATTTAAACCTATTATTTCCTATTTGTAGGAATTAGAGTCTCTATAAAGTTAGCTGATCAATTTCATTTTAATTGTTCCCTTATTATGGAAAGAAGTATGGACTGAAGATAACACTCACATGCCCACATCTTAAGGGTGTCCTGTGAATTAACCAGTTAATGCTTTTACAGCACTTTTAACATTTACAAGGAAATAATAAATGCTATGCATTATTAAGTAATAATTAGTATTAAGCAGGAATACCTAAACTGAGGTTACAGATTGCTTTCTTATGGTCTTTATAATCCCTACTACTTGTTAGGAGGAATCCCACCAAGGGTGCAGAGAATGCACTGCCTTAGGAAGGCTAATTACATCTGCCTCCATTTGTTTCAGTAAATCAAGCCTTCTGGTTCTCTCTTTTTCCACTCACAAGTGAGAGGGATATGTTTACAAGCAATGCAAACTGGCACCTTTAAGCAAGGCTGTGTAGGCAAAACATGCCTATAAGCCACCAGAGGGGGAACGTGTCAGAAAATCAGCCAGATGGCTCTTCATTTTATCTTTATGGACTGTCTCCCTTCCAGATTTGGGCCTTTGATGATGTTGAGATTTTCTGTGATGGCCTTGACCGATAAAAGAAGAAAGGATGATATTTGTGCTGAGGATCTGCCAGTGACAGGAAGGACATACTGCAATACCTGACTTACTCAACTCTCAGGTCTTTCATGTAATGAGAAAGAAAAACATCTAAGATAAAAATAATTCGGCATGCTGCAGATATTTACATTAATAAACTTGCACCTCCAAGTAATGGCAAAGTTCCTGCCAGGGAACAACTAGTACCCATTGCAGGGAACGTGGAGATGTACATCAGTCCTGCCTAACAGCCACCCATATGGGCTCGCGTGAAAGGATGAAGATGGGCTCACAGGAATTTCATTGCCAATACTCAGATTTTTAAACTGTACACATGTGAAATAGGGAGACTGTAGGTGATAAGAATCAACAGGGAGGAAATAATGATGGTACTATCGTTTTACACACAGAAGTCCTCACTTTGAGTAAGACTGACGATCACTCCATCTTGTTTTCTCTGGTTGAGAGTTTGCATTTTTACCATAATTTTTTGTAATCTTCCCAGCATTTCAAAAGGATGATACAGCAGACTCTTATGCATTCCTGCCACATTTAATTTTATGACAGGAACCAGTCACTTAAGCTTTCAATTTGAAGTTAATAAATTCTGTAAGCAGTTACACAATGCTATAACTGGCAGATAAGGACATCTCACACACAGAAAATACCCACAGTCCCCTTCCGGGGAAGAGTTGTCCTGTTCCGAGGCCTTTTGTAAAATAACATGTAAGTTTACGTTAGTCACCATTCTAAGGGCCAAATTCCACCCCTAATGAATAGCAAGCAGAGAGCTCCTGCTGCAGCTCTGGAGGAAGGTTGGTCCTTTCCAGGCTACAAAACACAACACCCATGCTTCAATCACTGGTGAGACCTTCCTGTTATTAGGACAGACCTTATCAAACTTGTTCTGCACAGAGGTGGAAGTGTTCAGAGTTGCTGTGTTGCACAGCCAAACCTTACATGGCTATTTGACTGGCAGAGGAATGAGATGATACTTTGATGCAGGTTATTTTTAACATGATCTGGTTTCCTGAAAAAATGGAAATATTCTTGTATGCTTAACTGTGGGTTAATCATATCTTCATTTTTAATCAGGGTTTATCTCATCCACACTGTATTTCTGTAACACATTTTATATGAGTTTTCAATTCTGCTGCATCAAGTGCTCCTTCAATGCAATTCTTTTACTAGTCAGAAATATTAGTAATTAAATTCTCTCAAATACGCTAGTGTAAAGCAGAGGGAGAACATCCCAATTCTATCAGCAGTGGTGTTAATTATTTTAGGCAAGCTGTCATTTATGTTTTCTAAAGTGGATTTTGTTCTTGCAGTCAGGAACATTGCTTAGTGCAGAATTAATTAATCATTATAAATATAAAACCTGCAGTATCAGCTTCTGTGTTCAGTAAGGTTTCAAGAGGCAAGGTTGAAGGAGTCAATAGGCTGCTGTGGGGAATCATGGTTTTTTTCATCTGATACAAGGACAATTAAATTATACACTTAATCTTTACAGGAATACATATTTAGAGCATCATTGCAAAATAGTAAGAAAGAAAATGTGATAATTTATTGTGACTGGCAGCTTTTACTAATGCAATATTGTTTAAAAATGCTATATAAAACAAGATTAGTGGGGAAGAAACTGAAAAGCTAAGCTTACTATAAATCTGAGGAGTTGTTTTTAAAGGTGTCTTTTTTCATTTTACTCTTTGGAAAATGATCAGGTCATTAATTTTCTCACCACAGTACAAACACCAGCATAAAGCTCTACACGCCCACAAGAGTAAACAGATAATCCAACCTTGCCTAGAGCATGCTGTGTAAGAATGGAGTGCCAGCACTTGAAACTATGGGGGTAGTTTTACTAGAAGAGGCCAAGCAAGGCTAACAGCTCAGGAAAACCGGAATTAATGGTGAAATAAACTAAAAACTTCATCTTGCTATTTGACATAACTGATGCTGGCGTTTTTTTTATAAAAAAACAATTAAAGCCCATTCATTCTCAACATAAATGGGCAAGATTTCATTGCCTAAGACATGCACTGACTTTATACCAGCAGAAAACTAGCAGATTATTTTCTTATCCGGAGATCAAAAAACTGTGATGGATGGCCACTAGCTGCTTTGCGGAATTGACTGCCACCATCATGTTGCATGTCTCATTGTTTTACAATCTAGATTTGCTGGCATTTAATCTCTAAAAGCAAAGCAATGCATGATCTGGGACTTTAAGGAGGAAAGGGAAATCAAAGCTATCTAAACAAACACACTCTGAATACTATGCCATACATGTTGACCTATTGAAATTGCACTCTCCTTTTCAAAGGCAGTCTCTTGACATGTAGGTTGTACGTGATTAAAAGGTATGGCTCTATCTCTACAATAGATAGTATTAATTATGTAAGCTTCCTCAGTTTTATAGTTTATTGTAAAAGATATTATTTTATGATTTGTATCACTACAATTATGTTTCTAATGGGGTTTTAATTGATTTTGAAACCAATTTAAAAAATGCCTATTTTTAAAGCACACCTCGGCTGCTGCCACTTTGATTCTGTGCCAAGCTGGCAGACTCTAACTTATTGTGTCATCATTTAAATGTCTTGCTGCAGTGCTGGTTGTAAGGATTCAGAAGTGATCTGCATTTAATACAGTCTCTTAACTTGTAGCAGTTTCAGAACTCAGGCATGCTGAAACCTTCAATAAGCATGCTACTTACAGTCTGTAGGCATCTGATAGGATTGTGTTATTTTACTTATTCTTGACACTTGTTGAGCTTTTAAAGATGCTTTTATTAAGTAGTGCAATTACCTTCCCAATACATGTCTGGAGTTTGGTCTCACCCCAAAACCTTATTTACTCAGAAAAACTCAGGGTTTGGTAGGCATGTGATTAATCAAATACAACTCACAAAAATCTTATTTTATATTGGACACAGCTGCCATCCACATCCAAATATCCACAAGGTTTGAGGTGATAGAAATATGGGTCATCATTTCTTCATTTCAGCTCCTTGTTGTCACTCTGTATCTCTCTCATGTAGCAATTTCCCAACCCTTTTATACCCATGTTGATTGAAAACATAGAATTGGAGCTGAGTCAGTTTTAGATAATTATCAGTTATAAGATGAAGAGTGGTTATTTAATACTTGCAAAAATGTTTCCTAGTAGTTGAGATAACTTCACACAAGCTCATTTGACTATAAGTAGGGCATATTACTGCCCTCAGGCTGAAGCAACTGTCATTGAAAACAGTGGTTCATCTACCAGTACAACATATATTCTGCTATTGCTGATGATGATCATGTTTCAATCTGTGGAGCTTTCCAGTGCAAACTTTCCATTAACCCAGAAGATTCTAAAAGGTTAATTAATCACTGACTGGGTCTGAGGGAAATTGCAGTAAACTATTGCCCAAAGGTATTAAAACGCTTCTTTCGATTGGCTTTAGGCAGTATTACCTAATCCTAGGAATGGCTTTAACCCTCAGGCAGTAGTTCATTGCGGTTGGCCTCAAGTGCAGTCAATAATCTGTATTTGCTATTAGGGCTCTGCTGGTAATTGAATTTTGGTTTAGTGGAAGAACTAAGAATTCTAAAGAACAATAAAAAAACACCCCACAACTCTCTTTACTTCAGGTTCTATCTTTTGAGAGCATTCTTGAGAAGTGTGAAAAAATGAACTTAGAATCAGAAAGGAGAATAACCTACACCCATTTCTGAAAACAAGAATTTTACTTGCTTTCCTCCCTCTTTCTAGATGAGTGCTCTAACCACTAAGCTTTGGGCCATTATTTTTTTTTCTCCTGAAATGGCTCCACATTTTTAAAATTGTGCAGACACTAATTGGTAGAGAAGCTAGTACCTAACTACCAGGACTCAAGTTTCTTCAGAGCTGTGCGAGCATCCACATTAGTGAATGAAGAGGATATCAAGCCAGCTAATGAGTCAGCTCCAGGACTGGTATGATTGTGTCAGTGCAGGGCTGTGCTCAGGCTAATTAGCTCATTTGAAGAGAAGAGCTAATTAACTCTGGAAGAGCAGCAAGGGGTTGCTTCTCATATGCAGCTCCTATTCCTGCCCTACGCCTCTTCACTATCTGTGGAGCTCTGACTCTGCTGTGCAGACCTTGGACGCAGCATTGCTTGGTGTAGCCCTTCCCTGTGCTCTGAGAACACAGTGTGTGGATAGGCTTAACTCCAGTAATATCATGAGTGGTCTTTTTTTGGTTCTTGCCTTCCGTCATTTTATCTCTGTCTTTGTTGATCATATGTACTATACTACTGAAAACTGTTTAACAGCACGGTTTCTTGCTGTGAAAGTAATAAACAAGATTTGAGGTGTCAGAAATGGGTAATAAAAGCCAGATAACTACACAGACAAACACATTTTCTAATGGCCCTTCTGTTTTGAATCGATGGTATTAGGAAATGGTTAACTGTCATACCTCAACTATATGGGCAGGTAGAGAGGCACGTGGGCAAATGCAGATGTGAATTTTCTAGCAGATATTGCTTAGAATTTCCCATTTAAAACTTGTCCTTCTGTTTTCAAATTGCAGCACTAGTATAAAAGATGCAATTCTATTACCCTGCAGTTTCATCTTTTTTAGACAAACTCTGAATACAAGCTAATACATCTCCTCTCCCCATGATACACTAGAGTGTAACCCACTGAATAAAGAATAGCTCCCTATGCAACTGAGCATTATATTATAATGAAGAGACTCAGTTATCAGCTTATTAATATTTCTAAATGAAACAATCATTCTGTAACAAGGAAAATAAAGAAATATTTCTTTCTATTTTGTATTTGAATTAGGGTGCTTTCAGTGCCATTATTGTAAATTAGTTCAATAGAGCTGGCAAAAAGAAGGTCCGCATAATAAAAAATCGTTGAATTATTGCATACGTTAAGTTTCTGGGTACCATTGTTTGCCATAACTCAACTCAACAGGCAAGTGAGACATTTAGACACCTGATGGCAATCTTTCATTAAATTTGATTAAATATGATTTGTGCTTCTTTCTTTGTGAGAATGGCTCAAGCATAACAATACAATTTAGTTTTATATAACACTTTGGTCAAAAAAAACCTCACAAAATGTCTTACTATGAGGCACAGAAGAGAGAAAATACTTCTTGGATGTGGGTTCAGTGGTTCCTAGAAAAGCAGCACAGGAAAAAAAAAATTACATGAGCTGAAGAAGTAGAGGGGAAAAAGAGCAGGGATTTTAAAGCAGCAAAGACACTGAAGCATTTTTGCAGCCAGTTAGAGTGAAAAGAAACTAGAAGAAAGTAGCAATAGAAGGGAGGAAAAGGTGAGTGAGGTTTATGTTGTGTTAAATGATGCAACATAACCTAATGCCATGCATGGATTGTGCTACTTCAGAGACTTAAACAGATGCTACTCACTTTTTCTCAGGGCTGACTGGCCAGCCAGCCACGCTTTCTTACTGCTATGCCATATACGATAAACTTATTTTCACAAAATGAATGTGATCATCTGTGACAAATTCTACCCTTCCTCACTATCTATAGTCATCTTAAATGTACTGAGCTTTGCAGCAGCTCCATATTTGAGGCTGAGAGAAAGGCATGCCAAAGGAAATGTGCATTCAAATCCATTTGGTAGCTGATGTAATAAATAGCAGGCCTGGTGTTTCTCAGTCTGTCCATGTCAAAGACTGTAAAATACAGTTCTAAGAGCTTGACAGGAACACAAAAGAGGGAAGCATAGTCGTCAGACCCCTTTGGTTGCTGATACAGTTTTGTGGGAGCCAAGGAGAGGATGGGATATGGACCCTATGGCTTTTCTTTCTTCTGCATCAGAGGAGCATTTCCACTCTTCCCATTTTTGAGGGATAGCTGAATAGTGCATACATATTCCTACTGTGTCTCGTAGAGAACCCAAATGCAATTGTTTGTATTGGTCACGCTGAAAAGATACTTTATGTACATCCAGTTCTTCTGTCCCTGCCTGAGGGGCTCAAGCACAGCTGGTGAGCAGAGACAGATGGAGGACAGGTAAACCCTGAGACAGCCACAGTTCACTCACCAGACAGCGGTTTCATCTTGCCGGTTGCCCAACTGTGGAAGCATATTGTGTGTGCCAGGGGCTGTGGTCACTGAGACAGAGACGTTGATTAGTTTTCAGGAGGTAGAACAAGAGCCTGTCACTCTTTTCTTCCTGGGAATATAGTGCCATCCTAGAAACAGTTTAAAGGAGAGATCTATTTAGCATTATAAATAACTTTAAGCAAAAAAGTGTGCTCGGTCCTGGAAAAAGCTTAGAGTAAGTCATTTATGCCAGAAGAGTCACTCTAGTGTGACTTACTTGATGTGAAAGAGAGATTCAGTCAGAAGTGTTACTTTCTGAAACATCTCTTAGTTTTAAGAAACAATTTGCTTCTTGGGTTGAGCTAAAACCTGTAATACTGGAAACCTTAAAAAACACACTGATGGGGGCAAAGGCACATACCAGCAATTGGTATTTTCTTCATAATTGACACACCTTCACTGGAATGAACAAAGCATTTATCTCTTTGTTTTTATACATGTCCCTGAGAGGATGCAAAGGCAGTCCATTTAAAACCAAAGTAGATTTTACCCTTCCTTCCCAGTTCACCCAGACACAGGGCATTATGTAGCTGGCCAGCCATAAGTAGATACCTGGTCATTTGAGAACTGGAGAGAGGATGAGAGGTGATACCTCCTCTTCAGTGGTGGCAGTTGGTATCCTTCATTCTTGAAAGCTGATGAGCAGTCAAGACTCAGGCAGACAGCCCTGTGTTTGAATCTTCTTTGACTGGTTATCTCTCAGTTGTAACATACACACTAATCATCAGGATCTGTTTTATGTCAGCATACTATATCTTCAGGAAATTGTCATTTTGCTTTATAGGAGATGAATGAACAGTGTTGAGAAGACACTCAAGCAAACAAAAAAATAATACTGATTTTTGCTTTGACCCTTTGCCTCATGAAAAGGCTTCCTATAGTCATGGTATAAAAATTTACTAATGTCACATTAATGCCTCTACATTCAAATTTTATTTAGCTGTAGAAGAATCAAAAAAATGCCATAAAACTCCTAAAACTGTGTCGATAATTGAAATAGGACACTCAGCCTCTGATGCTAGAAGGGTTACTTGAGCTGTGGCTACACTGTGATCCAAGGATAACGGCTGGAATATATAAATTTATCCCTTAAAAGAGGAGGTTTTAAAAGGCTGGGGCTTATCTAATGTTTCAGAAAACATTAAGTTGAGCTCCCACTTAGAACCCCGTATAAATTAAATAAAACTGCGGGTACCCACACAAGTAATACTCCCCCTCAAAAGGAGTGATTATACTATCCCTACCCCCTTGCCCTCCGAAAGATTATAGTCAGGTCTTGCCCCAGAAAAATCTCAAAAATCAGGATGGATGTCAGAGGAGATGATATAGCTTATATTTGGGTCAGTAATAATAATGAGGAATCACTTCATGCACATATTTTAGTCTTGCAAGATCAGGGTGTTTTGGAAATAAACCTCGAACAAACTTGCTGCATAGGCCACTTTCCCACTCACCTGCTCGTGATATTTACTGGCTCTCAATCATTCCCTTTTCTTGTAAGTGTGTCAGTTGCAGTTGTTTTATCATGGCAAAAGAGGCTGACCTATTCAGTGTTTTCTCATGTTCCCCATTAATATGATCCCCCATTGCATTTTGGTACTATCAGAAATCTTCCTCACCTTTGTTTATCTAGAGTTTTAAAGCAGCTCTGGACCAGTTTTCTTTCTCAAAACAAGGTGTTAATAGGGAACCCCTTTTTTTCACCACCACCAGCTACAGGGGTTAGATAAGCAACGAAGTCATTAGAAGCATTATGCAATTGCATATACCGGTTATGGGTCTATGACTGAATGACTATTACATTAAAAAACCTTTGGCAGACTGCCTGAGTGGACATGTGCAGTGGAGGCTGTAGCAGAGATCTAATTTAATTTACATTTTTAAAGCCTCCTTTGGATTTTTTTGGGTGGTTGTTTTTATCCCAACAGAAAAACAGCTGAAAAGTTGTTACAAAGATTTGGAAACCCAAACCTGTATCTTCCAGGAAAATTTCTTTTCATGCAGCATTTTGAAGGATAAGATGATTGAGTTGCCATTTCGGTGATGTTTGATAGGGATTTGAAACCTGAGCTAAAGTGACCCATATAAAAAGAAAGAAAATAGGGACACTGCATCTCTGCTAGAAAAACTGGGACATCTGTTCACCTCATTTATTACCAAAAGAATATCTTCAGTGTATGATATCTATAGATAGAGGGGATTCAATTCATTCCAATGATTTTTGAATTTTTAAATCAGAAACAATTATTTCTTAAATTTACAGTATTAAGAAAATCCTATTCTTAAAGCTGTAAGCACATTGATATAATTAACATCATAAAAATGCAGTTACACTGAGTCTCTCCAACATTAACGTGATCTGCTTCCCAGCTAACTATATACCTTCTTCAAACCTCTTTAAAAACCTCCATAAAAGGTTTATTTTGTAGTCTGATGGACTGGAGTGTTTCACAGGCAGAGAGGAAATCCTTTGGATAGGCCATACATAACAAGGCAGAGATATGTTAATGATGAGAACATGAAACATAACCATACAAACTCTGAAGGAGAATGTCATTGCAATCAAATATATCACTGAACAAGATTCACAAGTACTACAGATGCTTGAAAGATAAAGCTGGAATCTGAACTCTTTCTGCATTTCAGTGTATGAGAAGAGAAGATTCCTTTATGTTCTAACTATTGTAAAACTTTGGAACATTGTGTATTCATAGAAAGCAATTTATAGTTGGTTTGTGCAGTTTATATTACTGTTGGGGGAGATTCCAAATTTAAGTATTTTTAAAGCATTTTCACTGTGAATTCAGAAGTTGTGTAATCCCTTATCCCTGCATCACTAAATGCTTGACTTCTTGGGACTGGTCCACATAACACAGTTTCACAGCTTCAACACTATATGGCACAGCTGCTTAATAAGCTCCATGACATTGGGTCCAAGAAGCAAACTTTATTCCTTCTCAAGTTCTGTTTTAGTGATGCCACCTCAGATTCAGTCAACTCTAAATGTTACTGAGTTTCTTTAATGGTTCCTTGATGAAGTTTGCTGCTCCTGAGAGACCAACAACATTTTGCAATTTGCCAGAGAAATGGCAATAGTTTCCATGATACCTTGCTTCCTTTGCCAACTTCCGCATCCCTTGTGGCGCTGCAGCGAATACACCTAGATTGTCAAAGGACCTTTCTTTGTCATCTTAGAAGTTCCTAGCATAATTTTTCCCTTTCCTCCACCCTTTTTTTATTACTCAAACCAGCATCCAGATTATCCTTCACTATCTCTAGACATTTCTGTACTTCCTTTGCATTTGTAAGGTAGAATGTAAGTGGTCCCTAACTGCAGAGGGCTCTGAAGGGCATCCTCAGCTGCTTGGTGTCTGAAAGCCTTGAATTCCAAGTGAGGATTTGAATTTTGTAATGTATAGTTAGGTACTCCTGTATAGTCAAGACAGCAATGATTTCAGGTAGTACTTGCTCCAGTCTTTGATTAACTGTAATAGATGTATCATATACTTTTGCTAACCATCTTACTAAGCCTCTTTTGGTTTTTTGTTTTGTTTTTGTATGTTTATTAAGGGCTCTGCTAGTGCATGACATATGCTGTTCATGGTTTGACTGGTATGTCTTTTCTTTCTACTGCAAATTTAGTTTGTGATCAGTTTTTTTATGTCTTTTTTTTTTTTTTTTTTTTTTTTTTTTTTTTTTTTATTGTT
>JAAGNO010009754.1:0-18469 GCA_033439905.1 Ceryle rudis | reverse complement strand
ACCGCGCTCCGGGCCGCCCTCAATAAAGGGGCGGGAGCGCCGGGGGCCGCTCCGCGCCGGCACCGCCTGCGCCCAGCTCGGCACGGAGCAGCTAGGCTCGGCTCGGCTCGGCTCGGTGCAGCCCCCCCGGGGGGCGGTGGGTGAGTGCGTGCGGCCGGGTGTGCTGTATCGTGGGTCCCGTTGCAGGCGAAGGGTGCTGCGGGACAGGACCAAGCCTCCCCAGCGCGCACCCGTGGGCGCTCCTCTGCCCTCCCGCTCCGGGGCCGCCGCCGGGCTGGCACCTCCTGGCTTCAGGCGAGCCGCGAGCTGGCGGGGCCATCGCAGTGGTGTCAGGTCGGGTGACCCCCGCAGCCGTGCATGCGTGGGAAGCGGCAGAGCACGGAGGGCTCCCAGCTGGGGCTTTGCCCAGCCTGTGTTGCAACTGCCCTAGAGCACCCTACTTTTGTCACCCTTCTAGGGGTGCTGGGGAGTCCCTGCAGACAGGGGCACCAGTGGGTAGGAGCAGCCACTGCCGGTGCTGAGGTGTGGAGCAGGCGGCCAGGAGGGCGGCAGCGCAAAGGGCTTGTGGAGGCAAAGCCTGTGCACACCCTGCAGCCAGGGCTGGCAGCCACCCGCCAGCCGGAGCACGGCTCCTCTGGGCATCGGGTGTCAAGTGGGGCTTTGGGCCAGGCCCACATGGGCTGAATGGGGAGGGCTGGAGCAGGGCCAGGCGTGGGGCACTGATGCGACAGTGCCCATGTACGCCTGGCACCACTATAGGCCTGTGCCTTGCCATGGGGCAGCCGCCAGCATTGCTCTCTCCTGGCCAGATGCAGGCTGGCTGCTGTCCACCTGGCGCTTTTCAGTAGAGCCAGCATGCCAGGTGGGGACTGGGTCCTGCCGGCTGCTCCTCTGGCATGGGGGATGTCTGGTAACATGGCTGGATGCAGCTCTGCATCGTGGGCTGCCAGTAGTGGTGCCCCAGGGTGGTGCTGGCACTTTGTCCTCCTGAGGCTACCAAGCATCCCACCGTGACATGGTTCTGGGACCTCCTAGATCCTGCCACTCCATCAGTGCTGTCCCCAGAGGCATGGGGCTAGTGTTGGGCAATAGTGGCAGCATCCTCTCCTGCAGGCTCCCATGATGAGCAGCGAGGTCCTGCTCCTTGCCATGCTCCCCATGCTCCTGGGCCCCCAGGCTGCCACAGCGCAGAAGAGGAGCCAAGGTGGGTGCCAAGCACTGGGTGCCTGTGGTGGGGGATGAGGGGGAGAGGAGCCCAGCACTATTGTTCTGTGGTGACAGTCCATGCTCTGAACACTGTCACTGTCCTGCAGTGGTGTGCAAAGACGTGCTGGAGGCTGACATTGCCTTCCTGGTGGATGGCTCATCCAGTATCGGCAGGAATAACTTCCGTGCCATCCGCACCTTCATGGACAACCTGGTGGAGCCCTTCATGCAGGTGGTGGGTGAAAAGGCGGTGCGCTTCGCTGTGGCACAGTACAGCGATGAGCCACGGTGAGCCCTGGGCAGGGGGCATGCAGGGTGGCAGGGCAGGAGGGCCAGGAGGCGATGCATCCCTCCATGTCCCCCAGGGTGGAGTTCCCCTTTTCCCAGCATACCGATGGCACAAGTGTCCGGAGGGCCATCCAGCAGCTGAGCTACAAGGGTGGCAACACGCGGACTGGTGCTGGCTTCCGCTACATTGCTGACAACTTCTTTGGCCCCATGCAGCTCCGGCCTGGGGTCCCTCAGGTATGTGCAGGTCCATGGTCCTGGGGACACCTGGGGGGGATGCAGTAGGTCTGTGGGTCCTGGGTTCATGGCTCTTGCCTGGCCCTGCAGATCTGCATCCTCATCACGGATGGCAAGTCTCAGGATGATGCTGAGGGGCCAGCAGCAAAGCTGAAGAACCAGGGCATCAAGGTCTTCGCTGTGGGTGAGCGAGGCTTCAGCACTGAGTGAGTGGGGCTCCCATAGGGTACAGGATCCTTGTCCTCACCTATCATCTCTATTCCTGCCAGGGATCAAGAATGCTGACCACAAAGAGCTGATTCGCGTGGCCTCAGTGCCAACCAATGCCTTCTTCTTCTATGTTGGTGACTTTAAGCTTCTGGGGACATTGGTGCCTCTGATAACACGCAGGGTGTGCACAAGTGTTGGTGGCACCCTTCACCACCTGGGTATGGGCACCCATCCTCCTCCCTGTGCAATACACATGCTAGTAGTGCTGGGTGCCAGGCTGCACTCACCCTACTTGCACGTTTAGCACCCATCCTCCCCAAAATGCCCTCCTGCCTGTCCCCTTCCACCAGACACATAGCTGTCCTGCCCTAGGAAGGTCACCCTGCTGCCCTGCACACCCTGCAGCTGACAACCCCTGTGATCTCTTGCAGATGGGCCAAGCCACACTGGTCCTTCCAACCTGGAGATCCTGGAGCGGGGCCTTGACCAGCTGCAAATCCGCTGGATGGCGGCCAGTGGCCCCGTCACTGGCTACCGGGTGCACCATGTGCCACTGACAGGGCTGGGGCAGCCAATTGTGGCAGAGAGGCAGGAGGTGAGCACTCCTACTTACTGCTTGGAGTCCCTCGGGTCTCCGTTGGCCCCTTGTGTAGCCTGAGCACGGCAAGGAGGTGACACAGTCTCTGCCCAGGTGAGCCTGGGGCCACGGGAGACAAGCGCAGTGCTGCAGGGGCTGCGTGCAGGGACGGAGTACCTGGTCACCGTCACTGCCCAGTACGCCAACAGCATCGGCGAGTCAGTGTCTGGCCGAGCACGCACCCGTGAGTGTCCATGCTTATGGGGATAGGGATGTGGGTGTGGGTAGGCACTGGGTGCCTATGCCATGTGGGGCTGGGGGCTCATCCCTGCTTCCCTGTGCCTCCAGAGAGCCGTGCTGGCTCTGTGCTGGATTTCCGTGTGGTGGAGACTGGACCGACCTTCCTGCGGTTGGCTTGGCAGGCTGGCCCTGAGCCCCCCCAGGGCTATGGCCTCAGCTATGCTGTGCAAGGTGAGGGTCGGGTCCTTGTGAGGGGATGGTCCTGCCTGGATGCCCTGCCTTTGCACAGCCCCATGGACTGGACAGGACACAGTTCAGGGCTGCCTGGGGGGCTGTGCGCAGGGGGTGACGCAGGGGGAGCACGCTGAGCGTGCTATAGGTGCTGCACATCTGCCTTTGCTGTGGCAGGCGGCACTTGTGTGCAGTCTGTGGGGCACATGTGTGCACAGGGGCATGGAGGGAGGCAGCGTGCTCATGTGCTTGTACACCCGGAGGCTCTGGTGTGCAGGGCTCTAAGTATGCGCATGGATGTGCACAATGTCCAGGCACCCCATGCGTCCCTCTGCTGAGGGCTGAGAGCACAGGTGTGTGTGTGCCCTCGCAGTTGCCGCACGTGGGGGCAGCTCGCAGACCCCCATCCCAGCCGGGTACTGGGCTGGTGCCATGCACCTGGAAGCCCCTCCCTGACCTCAGGCATTTGATGGGTGCCCCTGCCCTGGCTGCTCTCCCAGCCTCTCCCAGCACTCCCCACACCTGGCACCGCCTGGCATCCCCAGGGCAGGGTGCTGGTCTGTAGACACCCCTTCCCTGCTGGGCCCAGCGCATGCTGTGCCCCCACGCCCACCTACACCTCTCCACCTCCACCCCAGGAGCAGCCCAGGGGGAGGAGAAGAGCCTGGGGGCCAGCACACGGTCAGCCACACTGAGCAACCTGCACCCAGACACTGAGTACATGGTGACACTCCGACCCCGCTACACACAGCAGCCCATCGTCCCTGCCACCCTCACTGTCCGGACACGTAAGCATCAAACCCAGCCCTGGGCTCAGGGGTAGGGATGAGTACCTAGCACAAGAACCTCCAGTCACCATGCCCCATGGGGATGGGGCTGCCTGATGGGGCCAGGATGGGGATGCACACCAGAATGACTGTGAGGTCACACTCTGAGCCCCAAACGGTGCTTCCAGAGGAAAAGCAGCACTGCCTGCTCTCACAGCTCCTTCATGGCCTTATAGGAGTGTTTCTGCTGGAGCTTTCCCCACATGACGTAAAAACATTGACCAAAAAATGCAGTATTTTTAAATAAATTGAAGCAGCGTGCTCTGTAGGAGGAAAGCGCTGTTTCCGTGAGGGTGGTGGAAATCGTCTCCAGGCAGGAGCGGGGGTGAGGCCCTAGGGTAACACATTTACAAGCCTAAAATTTTGGCAAACTGATTTCCTCATCTGCCCCAGGCAGCTTTAACCAGTGGAAAGTATTTAAGGCATTAAGAGGAAGGCGTTTGAGCTGCAGTTTGCTGGAGGTGTGGTGCTTTGAAGGAGCCACCCAGGCACAGGCTGCACTCAGTGACCTCAGTGCAGTTCAGCATCCATGAGCAGGGGCAAGGGGGCTTCTCCATACCCAGAGCAGGCGGGTTTGCAGGCAAAGGTGCTTCCTGCTGCCCCCTGCCCCACTCTCACATGGGGGATGCAATGGGCACGTGTTGCCTGCAGGGCGCCTGGCAGGCATGAAGCACTTGGCCGTCCATAATGTCTCAACGCAGAGCATGCTGCTGGCCTGGCAGCCTGTCAGTGGTGTCACTGGCTACCGGCTCTCCTGGGCAACCCTCACAGGTAGGTGGCCATCCAGAGCTTGTTCCCCTTTTGCTGGTGGCCTTAGGGAGGAGGGATGGGGCACGGGGGTGGTGGCACCTGTTGCCTGGACCCTCCAAGAGACTGCTGCACTGGCTTTTGCAGGGCAGGACAGGCACAGGGTAGACCTGGATGCCAGGCGGACGTCACATGCGCTCAGCGGGCTGCAGCCCAACACTGACTATGTGGTGACAGTGGCCCCGCTCTTCGGGCAGCTGGAGGGGCCCACAGCCACTGTGCGGCAGCGGACGGGTAGGTGGTGGGTATGGGTGATGCTAGCCCACTGCTGGCCTGTGTCTCTGCCTCTGATGCCATTGCCACGGAGTGGAGACCATTTCCCATGGCCCCACACCACCATGATGCTCCCTGCCATGTGCATGGGACTGGGGATGCATTGGGGTGGGTGGCTGGTGGCAGAGTGGCACAGGGCAGCCTGGCCCACGGGGTCCCTCTTGCAGAGGCGGGTGTGGAGCAGACGCTGCAAACCAACATCTTGGGCCCCACGTCCATCCAGGTGCTCTGGACTGGCGCCCGTGATGCCCGTGGCTACCGTCTGGAATGGAAGAGAGCCACAGGTGGGCTTAGGGTGCCCAGTGCCCTTCACAGACCCCCTGTACTGGCAGCTGGTGGTGAATCTCCCCTCTCCACAGGGTCAGAGTCTCCCAGGACGGTGGCACTCCCCAGCAGTGCCAACACCTACCAGCTGACAGGGCTGCAGCCGGGCACCGAGTACCGCATCACCCTCTATACACTCTATGATGGCAGGGAGGTGGCCACCCCTGTGACTACCTTCCAGACAGGTGAGTGACTACTGTGGGTCCCCTGAATTGTCCCCCATCCTCCCAAGCCATTGGGATGGAGGGATGACCCGTGTGGCATTACTCAGTTCAGGGACCCCCTTGGCCATGAGACCCCCAGCTCTCTGGTGGCAGCCCAGGGTGAGGCTGGGGGCTGTGCCATCTGGGCTGTGCAGCTCTGGCTGTGCCTCACCATGTCCCCTCACAGGCGTGGAGGTGCCCGTGGGCACCGTGTCAAACCTGCGGCTCATTGAGGAGTCAAGCAGGCGGGTGCGGCTGGGCTGGACCGGCGTCCCTGGTGCCACTGAGTACAAAGTGGTGGTACGCAACAACAAGGGTGAGTCTGCGGGCGGGGGCACAGGAGGCACCCAGAGCACCCAGCTGGAAGGTGCTGAGGGTCCATAGCTGCCCCTCTCCTGGCAGATGGCACAGAGAAGACACGGAACATCCCAGGTAGCCAGACGGGGCTGGAGCTGGGTGACCTCCAGGAGGACATTGTGTACCTGGTGCGTGTCTCGGCGCTGGTAGGCAGCCGGGAGGGCAGTGCTGCCACTCTCACCGTCCACCTCAGTAAGTCTGTGACAGGTTTTGACACCAGCAGTCCTGGCACTGTGTTTTCCTACCCCCTGGTGTGTGTTGGTCTTATACGCCCCCACAAGTGCTCAGGGCACTGGAGTGGCCACGGGGCGGCTCTGGGCATCCTGAGGTGACTCTGTGCTGCTATGGGGTAATGCAGAGTACCCAGTGGTGGGCAGCGTCTCGGAGCTGCGAGTGACAGAGGCTGGTCCCAGCCAGCTGCGGGTCACCTGGCGAGGGCTGCCAGGCGCCGGGGGCTACCTGCTGACGTGGCGAGGCAGTGACGGTGAGTTTGGGGACTGCAGGATGATGTGGCAGTGGTTCTGGGGACCCTCCCAGAGCCACTGTCCCTGCTAGGTCTGGAGCAATCCCGCTTCCTCCCTGCTGACCCCACTGCCTTCACCATTGAGTCTCTGCGCACCGGTGTCATCTACACCATTGGTGTCTCAGCCATTGTGGATGGCCGTGAGGGCAGGCCCGTCACTGCCACAGGGCGGATAGGTGAGGTGTCCCCTGCCCGTCAGAGCTGTCTGGTGCCACTTTCTGCAAGCCCAGGTGACAGTGGCTCTCTTGGTGTCTCAGTGCATGAGCAGGTGGGGATGGTGTCTCAGCTGGAGGTGCAGGAGTCCAGGAGCAACATCGCCCGTGTGACCTGGGTTGGCGTGCCAGGAGCCACCGCCTACCGTGTGGTGTGGAGCCGCAGGGATGGTACCGTGGGGTGGGGATGAGAACAGGCTGTGAGGACAGCAGGGTGAGGGGCTGACACTGTGGTCCTTGTCAGGAGGCTCAGAGAGCAGCCAGCGGGTTCCTGGCCACACCAGCTCCTTTGACATCCCTGACCTGGAGGGTGGCGTCTCTTACACCGTGAAGGTGACGGCGCTCATTGGCAACCGGGAGGGCAACCCTGTCTCCATCATTGTCACCACCCGTGAGTGTTAGGGCAGTGGGTAGCACCCCAGGGTGGCACCACGCACACCTGCCTCTGATGCCTGCCCCTCTGCCCTGCAGCAGAGGCAGCCCCTGTGACTCCTGTCAGAAGCTTCCAGGTGACAGAGGCCTCAGAGCACCGCCTGCGCCTGGCCTGGGTGCCAGCAGCTGGCAGCACTGGCTACCACCTGGTCTGGCGCCTGGCAGAGGGTGAGTGTGGCTGGCTGCCATTCCTCCGTTGCCGCCAGCCCCTGTGCTGCACCTCCTCATTCCTCTCTCCTCCCGGTCAGGGGGACCCCAGCGCAGCCAGCAGCTCCCAGCTACCACCAGCTCCTATGACCTGGGGGGGCTGGAGCCAGGCCGGCGCTACCACATCAGCATCACCAGCCTGGCTGGTAGCCAGGAGAGCAAGCCGGTCACTGTCACTGCTGTCACCTGTAAGGGGCTGCGTGGGGCCAAGGGGGCATTGGATCCTTGGTGCAGGGCTGTAGCCCAAAGGGGAACCTGGGGACTGGACTTTCCAAGCCTTGGGCTGGGGAGGGTAATGGGTGGGTGGCTGGGAGTGGGGTGGGGGCTGCCCTGTGGGTCCAGGACACCCTTTCATCCTCCTCCTCAACAGCTGCCCCGGGCCGTGTCACCAACCTGCGGGTGGCAGAGGTACAGAGAGACTCGGTGACACTCACGTGGACCCCTGACCCTAGTGCCTCTGGCTATGTTCTCTCCTGGAGCCCCCCCACAGGTAAGATGGGTGGGTGGTCCTGGGATGGGTGGCAGCATCCCCACAGGGACTGGCTGGCCTCCCTTATTCTGTCCCCTGGATGGCAGCCGGCAGAGAGACAAGGTGGACGCTGCCTGGCACTGCCAGCTCCCATCGGGTCTCTGGGCTGCGCCTGGGCCAGCGCTACACCTTCACCCTGCGCCCACTCCTGGGGAGCGCCCTGGGTGCTGAGACCTCTGTCACTGAGCGCACAGGTACGGTGGGGTCACTGCAGGAATGAGCTGGGCTTGTCTCCACTCTGGTGGTGGCTTCACCCCTTCCCTGCTCACAGTCTGCAGGGATGCCCGTGGTGACATCGTCTTCCTGGTGCATGGCACCCGTGACAGCTTCTCCAGTGCTGATGCCATCCGCACCCTCCTCTCCAACACCGTGTCCGCCCTGGGGCGCCTGGGTCCTGAAGGCACCCAGGTAGGGTACTGGCCTGGCAGCAGGGGACCCAGGGGGTGTGGGTGGGCAGCTGTGCCCACTGCTCCCCTTCACCTTTGCAGGTGGCTCTGGCCACGTACAGCTACCGCAGCCTGCCCTGGCTGCTCCTCAACCGCTCCAGTGACCTGCCAGCCGTGCTGGAGCAGATCCGCACCATCCGCTACGAGGAGCCCAGTGGCAATGCTATTGGTGAGGACCTGCACCAGGAGTCAGGGCAGCAGCTGATGAGACCCCACAGACCACTCCCCTTCTTCTCCCTCCTCAGGGGCAGCCATCACCTTTGCCAGGACCCACCTGCTGAGTCCCAATGCAGGGCGCCGTCCCAGTGTGCCAGCTGTGCTGGTGGTCCTGGCTGACAGTCCCTCTGGGGATGATGCCATTGCTGCAGCCAGGGACATCAAGGCTGGAGGTGAGGATGGATGGGCCCCCAGCAGAGTGTGTTCTGCAGGGTGCTGAGGGTGTTTTTGGCTCAGGGGTCCAGGTGCTGGCGGTGGGCTTGGAAGGGGCAGACCGGGAGCAGCTCCGGCGCATGGTCACTGGTGAGGACCCACAGTACATCTACCATGGCAGCGGCACCCTGGCAGAGCTGGAGGGAGAACTCACCAATGACCTCTGCACCATCATCTCAACCAAGGTAAGGAGCCAGTATGCCCTGGGGGGTGTGGAGGAGGAGCAGCCCTGCAGCACCAGGCACTTCTCCTACCCCTGGGTTCACACAGGCTTCTCTTGTCTTGCCAGCCGGAGCCAGAGCCAAAGCCCTGCACCACGCAGTGCCCCAGGGTGAGCAACCCCACTGTGCCATGCCATGCTGTGCTGTGCCACAGGGGCTTATCACGGATCAGAGGGACTCCCCAGGCTGTCAATGGCAGCAATGCAGCAGAGAGCTGAGGAGCCCCTAACCCCTTCCCTCTGTCCCCTTGCAGGGCGAGAAGGGAGATCGCGGTGAGGCAGTGAGTGCTTTGGCATGTCCCCCCAGCCTGTGGCTCTGGAGGGGACTGTGTCCCCCAAACTGTGCTGATGCCAGCCCACAGGGGATGCTCACCGCTAGCTTTGTCTCCACAGGGACCACAAGGACGCTTGGGGCCACCAGGCCCCCCTGGCGAGCCGGTAATATCCTGATGGGGGATATGGAGGGCAGCTCCCTGGCAGGGGACAGCAACACAGTCCTCTTGTCCCCTTGTTCCACCGGCACATGGGTGTGGGGCAGGGACCTGTCTAGCCTTGCTGTAGGGGCAGACAGAGACCATCCATTGGCCACCACCTGCCTCCCAGCCTTTCTCTCAATTGTCCCTCCAGGGCCGCCATGGGCTTCCTGGCCCTTCAGGACCCCCAGGGCCACGGGGTCTGCCAGGAGAGAGCATCGAGCGGCCAGGCAAGAAGGGGGACAGGGTGAGTACCTTCACGCTCCCCCCTCACCCAGGCACTCCAGGGTCCCTGGGCATGGTGACCCGGACCCTCTCTGCCCCTCGTCCCTCCCTTCTCCTCCTCCTCCTTACCCAGGCTGGAGCAGGGGATGCCCTTGGAGAGCCCTGCTCCAAACCCACGCTGCTCCCTCACACCCCAGCTCAGCATGCAGGGGAAACGGACCCTGGGACCCATCTCTGCCATGGGGCTGTCCTGGGCTCCCAGTGCTGGGACCAGAACTGCCTGGGGCTCTGGGGCAGGGGGTGCACCAGGTGCTGGCATGGTGCTCTTCTCTCCCACAGGGATTCCCTGGAGCTGATGGGACACCAGGCAGCCCTGGCCACCCTGGGAACCCTGGATCACCTGGCCAGCCTGTGAGCAGGGGTGTCCCCTGGGTTTGCTGCTGCATGGTGGGCCCTTCCCATGACCTTGCCTGCCCTGCCTGATCCCTGAGCCATTACCTCTGCCTACCTTTTCCATATGCAGGGGCATCTCTGTAGCTGTCAAGCTCACTGCTGTTTGCTTTGTGTGTGTCCCAGGCCAAGTGTACTGGGCAGGGACTGTCTATCTCTGGCTTGGCTGGAGCCCCCATCCCATCCCATCCCATCCCATCCCATCCCTGCTCCTCTGGCTGGGAGGGATGCACATTCACCTCCTGAGCTGTTATTTTCCAGGGCACCCAGGGCATTCCTGGTCCTCGAGGGGATCCTGTGAGTATGACCTCATCCCTCCCCAGCCCCACTTCCCCTCTCTGCATCCCCTCCTCACTTTCATCTTTCCTTCCCAGGGGCCGCGAGGGCCACTGGGACTTTCTGGCCCGAAGGGGGAGAAGGGTGAGCCGGTAAGTGATAGGCACAGGGCTGTCCTGCGGGTGTCTCAGGGGAGCAGCAGGGCTCTGGAAGGCACATCTTAGCCCCGGCATCTCCTGGTTCTTGGTGTCTGGGTGACCCCAGGGTCTTCCCATCTCCCTCCCCAGTCCTGCCTTGAGGATACAACAAGGCACATGGGAACACTGATTTTTCCTTCTCTTCCTTGTTCAGGGAGAGCCCAGTGTGATCATGGAGGGAAGGCAGGGGCTGCCAGGCCGAAAAGGGGAACCGGGCATGCCGGTAGGTAGGAGGCTGGTGATGCCAAGGGGTCTCTGCTAGCACCCCCAGTCCATGATGCAGCCCCAGCTAACAGAGCATCTCTGTCCTCTAGGGTAGCCCTGGCCCCACTGGGAGCCCTGGCCCACAGGGACCATTTGGTGATCCAGGCCCCCCAGGTCCGCTTGGACCTGTGGGGCCACAGGGACCTCCAGGAGAATTTGTGAAGGTACATCTCTCCTAGTGCTGTGTGGAGACATGTGGATGGAGGGACAACCAGCACATTGAAGCTGCTCCATCATGCACTCTTCCTGGTCCCATTCATGGGTTGTGCCCCCCACCAGCTGTACCCACACACATACATGTGCATGAGCTGGTGCTGGTGCTAGGCAGTGTGTGGAGAGGCACATGACATGCACATGCCCTGATACCACTGATGATGGGCTCTGTCTGGCATATTCCCCGTTCATTTGAGGGGGGCACAGGAAGAGCCTAGACCTGCCCTTACTTGCTTTTTTTGCTCTTGCAGGGGGAGAAGGGTGACCCAGGAGAAAGGGTGAGTGGTTCTGCATTTCCCTGGTTCCTCTGCCCTTCTGGACAGAGGTCCCATGGGTGCCTGAGGGCACTGCAGCCCCCCAGGGTTCTAGGAAGGACTGAGCCTCCCCAGGACCATCACACAGGAGCTGACTACTATCTCTGCAGGGCCCCCCTGGATTTGTGGATGGGGTAGTGCCTCGAGGGGAGCCTGGTCCCCCGGTGAGTCCAGCCCCCAGGGCACCAGGGCTGGCAGAGGGGAGCAGGGCTGTGGCAACCATGTCCCTGGGGCTGGGCTGTGTCCCCAGGGGCTGGGCTGTGTCCCCAGGGGCTGAGCTGTGCTCTTTTGCAGGGTCTGCCTGGAGACCCTGGACCCCAGGGACCCCCCGGGCCCCCCGGCCTGAAGGGAGAGAAGGTAAGACGGCAGTGAGGATGCTCCATGCTGGGGCTGGACCCCATACTGCTCTCCAGCAGGGATGCCCATGTCCATCTCTTGGGCATGGATGTCATCTTTCTTGATACCCAGGGTGATGGCAAAGAAGGTTTCCCAGGGCCGCCTGGCCGCCCCGGGGACCCAGGAGACCGGGTGAGTTTCCCAAGAGAAGGTAAGACAGGCAGGAGCTGGCCTTGCCTCAAGGGCACCCAAGGGCTCCCACTCCAGCCATCCTGGGCATTTGCTGTGCCATGCTGGAGGTGACATCTGCTCCATCCTCCTTTGCAGGGCCCTCGGGGACCACCGGGGGAGCAGGGCAGGAAGGTGAGTGATGTGGAGACCAAAGGGATGTTCTTGCCTTGCCTTTGGCAGGGAGAAAAGGGGTCTGGGTGTTGCTCTGGAACCCGTGTTGTCCCCTGCAGGTCTTGCTCCCCCTGACCCCATCTTCCTTCTGTTACAGGGAGACCGCGGGATGCCAGGCGAGCTGGGAGAGATGGGAGAGAAGGTGAGGTGGTGCCAGAGCAGGACTGTGCCATTTGGCAGTGTTGGCAGGTCCTAGTGTCCCTGCAACCCTGTGGTGGCTGTGTCCAGGGATTGCTGTCAGAGCCCAGTGGTCTCAGATGGGGTTCAGGGCTAGGCCCCAAAGGTCTCTGGGGCAGTGAGCAGTGTGGTGTGGAGGGAGGAAGGCTCCCTGACACCCTCCTCTGCTTCACTCTGCAGGGGGACCGTGGCATGCCAGGCCCTGAGGGTGAAAAGGTAGGTGGGCTGGGGTGGTTGTGGCCACACTGGGGGGATGCCTGCCCTGCCCTGGAGCAGCCACCCTGGCTCAGGGAGGCAGGATGCCCCTGACATCTTCCTCTTCCTCACCTCCTCCAGGGTGAGGCAGGAGCCCCGGGTCGCCCAGGGCCATCAGGCAGAGAGGTGAGCTGGGGCAGTGACTGGTGCTGTGGACTCGTCACCCTGGGAGCAAGGGGCTGCTGTGCTCTGGGTGCATGTCCCCAGGCACTACCAGCCCCTTGAGGTCTGTTCTCTTGCCACAGGGAGCTCCAGGACCATCTGGCCCCCGTGGAGAGAAGGTGAGGGCAAAGCGGGTTCCCAGATGGGTGGCAGGGGCTGCTCGGAAAGGGCCCAGCAATGACACCTGTCTCTCTGCAGGGTGATCCAGGACTACCCGGCAAGCCGGTAAGTGATGCTGCCTGGCAGGTCCATCTCTGCCTGCCCCAGTCCTGGGACAGGGAACTGTGGGCAGTGACCGGCATGGTCCCCTCTGCTTCTCCTCCAGGGTCCCAGTATAGTCGGTGTTGGAGGAGAGAAGGTAACACTGCTCTGGCCGTGCCCCTCAGCCCTTAGCCAGAATCCCCCAGGCATGGCCATGGGCTGGGGAGGGGGTTGCACAGCTGGGCATTGACCCAAGTCTGTGCTGGTCCTCATGCCCGGCTATCCTCAGCTGCATTTGGAGGATGGGGGGTGGTTTTGGGAGGTTGATGGTACTGTTTTGTTGGTTCCAGGGTGACAGAGGCTTCCCAGGACCAGAAGGACCTCCTGGCCCCAAGGGTGACACAGGAGATAAAGGCGTCCGTGTGAGTACTCCCTGGAGACAGGAGGCCCAAGGGTCATGACACAGTCCCCCTGGACCCATGGTGCCTGTGCCATTGCTCCAAGCTGCATTCCTTCGTGTCTAGGGTGCCCCTGGCCTGAGCATCCCAGGGCCAGCTGGCCCCAAAGGCGAGCAGGGTGATCGGGTGAGTCTGGGTGCACTCTAGGGACTGGGGCTGAGGGGCTCTGCCCTAAGGCACCAGCTCACAAGCCCCTGGCCCACCCCAATCCCCTGTGACATGTGCTCTCCCTCTCCAATAACCAGGGTATCGTTGGCCTCACAGGCAGGAGTGGCCCAAAGGTACTATCACTGCAGGAGGGATTGCCCATCTGTCTGTCTGTCCATCCATCCATCCTAAGCCATGATTCCACTCTGGGGAGCAGAGGGTGCCATACTGAGCCCCTTCTCCCCCCGGCAGCCCCCACACTCCCCCCACACTGACACATTTCCCCTTCCCCCTCTGCCTAGGGTGACCCAGGGGAGCCAGGGGAGAAGGGCGAGCCGGGCCGAGCAGGCATCCCAGGGCAGACTGGGCTGCGTGGCAAAGAGGTAGCGTGGGGTGAGGGAGGCGGCAGGACTGGAGGCCAAGGGGCACCATGGCCCCGAGGAGGTGGGCAGCTGGCAGGTAGCAGGGGGACACTGGTGACTTGTGCTTTTCTTCCCCGGGCTGATGCCCACTGACCTGTGCTGCAGGGAGAGCGTGGAGAGAAGGGTGACGAAGGCACCCCGGTAAGTGAGGACACCTCAGGACCACTGCCTCTGTCCCCACTGCCCCCCCTCTCACCCCCTCTCTCCCCACAGGGTGAAGCAGGTCTGCCTGGCAAACCTGGAGACAGAGGCCCCCGGGTAAGAGTGGGACTGGTGGGCACCTTGGGGCAAGTGAGATGCCCAGTGGCTTCAGGGTGGCTCCTGCTAATGTACACCCTCTTCTGCCCTCCACTCAGGGCCTCCCTGGCTACCGCGGCCCCCCCGGGGAGAAAGGTGACCCAGGGGACCCAGGTCCCGAAGGCAGGAATGTGAGTACCAGGAATGTGTGCCCACTGCCCTATGAGCACCCACCACCCTGCATACCCCCTTGCCTTGCACCTGCCTTACCCCAGTGGTACCCTCCACCCCATGGGACCCACAACCACACAGATCCACCATCCCCTCCTCCCCTCACCCTGTCCTTCTCTTCCACAGGGCAGCCCTGGAGCAGCAGGGAGCAAGGGTGACCGTGGTGAGCCGGTGAGTGACCCTGGAGCCAGCCCTGCCCTCCTCAGGGCCATGCCAGATCCCCTTAACTGACATCCCTTGCCCTTCTTTCAGGGGCCCCCTGGACCCCCAGGACGAACCGTAAGCTCTGTCCCCATCCCTATCCCAGCCCCTGGCCTGGTGCCCAGCCCGTGTGCTCTGACAGCCTCTTTCTGCCCCACAGGTCGATATGGGGCTTGGAGGAGCCGGGGAGAAGGGTGAAAAGGTAACAAGTGGGTCCCTTGGGATGCTGGCTGTGGGTTGCCCTGTGCTGTCCCCCAGTGGGCTCTGCCTGTGCACTGGGATCCTGGTGCACCAAGCCCTCCCTGCTCAGAACAGTCCCTGGCCTGTGGTGCTGACATGCACCACAGCTGAGAGCTATGGGGGACCTGGGGGCACGTGGGCTGGTGCTCCGGACAGGTGCTGAGAGGAGGGTGCTAGGGCAGGAGGTCCCTGTAGGACTGAGGTCCTCGAAGGAGCCAGTGTGCTCATGGCTTCCCAGCCCATGGGGATTGTACAGCCGTACCCCACATTCTGGGTGTTCTGCTTTTATGAGCCAACTCAGGCTCAGGGCAGTTTGGGCCGTGGGCTGTGCTCTGTGCTGGATGGCATCACGGTCCTCAGCCGTGGCTCAGCTCCTGGCTCAGCAGCACTGCTTGTTGCATTTCTTCTGTAGTTACTATCTGGCTATCTGGGAGCTGCATTGAGCCCAGCAACCTCTTTTTTCAGCCCACGCCTGTGTTTTGAGACCTTTGCTATTATCTCGCCCTTAAGCCAGGCAGCATAAGCAGAGGTGCTCAGCAAGGGCTCTGACATGGGCTCAGCACAGTTTGTGCCATACTCTTACCACCATGCCCTTCCCTGGCAGGGGGACACTGGGGACCCTGGTGAGGACGGCGCTAAAGGTGCCCGGGGTGATGCTGGCTCCCCTGGTGTGCCTGGAGAGAGGGTAGGTGCTGGGGGAGAGACAGGGATCCTGGTGTGGAGAGGGTGGTGGGCAAGCACCCAGGATCTCCTCATTTCCCCCCACGCACTGCTGCTGAGCATATCTCTCTCTTTCAGGGTGTGGAAGGTCCCCGTGGTCCCCCCGGTGCACGGGTGAGTGCCCCCTTCCCAACAGCGGGGGCTGAGCAAGTGGATCTGTGTCCTGCTTGGCTCGTGTTCAGGGGGAACAATGTTTACTCTTCTTCCCACACCACAGGGTGACCCCGGGGACCGAGGCCTGCCAGGAGAGAAGGTCAGGGGGCTGGGAACTGGGAGCTGCCCCACAGCACCCCCATCCTGCCCCATGGCTCCAGCCTACCTGCCCTGCTCTCTTACAGGGGGACCGTGGCCCCCCGGGGCTGGATGGACGCAATGGGCTGGAAGGCAAACCTGGGCCCTCGGGCCCTCCTGGGCTGCGGGTAAGTGTGGCCCAGGGGGGGGGGCACAGCAGCCTCCAGATACTCTGGGTGGGGGCTGCAGGACAGAGGGGGGATGGGGCAGGAGGAACTGCCCCTGACACCCTTTGCTCCAGGCTGGGGATGCTGGTGGTGGGGCTGTGGCGGGACTGGAGTGTCCTGCACTCACCTCCTCCTTGTCTGCAGGGGGACCCAGGGAAGCAGGGGGACCCCGGCCGGGATGTGAGTACCTCTGGAGAGGGCAGGTTTGACTTGTGCTCCTTCTGGGGCCACCACGTTTGCAAGAGACCGATGTCATGTCTCATGCTTGTTGGTCCGGGGAAGCACAGTGGCACCATCCCCTGTCCCCAGCAGGGTGCCACCATCCTAATCATGCTCCCTCCTCCCAGAGCTGTCTGGAGGACATGGGTGCCCTGCTACCCTGTGCTCCTCCCATCTCCTTTCCCTGCAGGGGCTGCCTGGGCTGCGTGGGGAGCAGGGACTGCCAGGTCCCGTGGGCCCCCTGGGACCACCCGGTGTCCCCGTAAGTACCAGTGGCCTTGTGCCCTGGGGACACATCCTGCCCTGTGTCTTCTGTAGTCGGTCCAAAATGAGTCTGTCTGCCGGGGCTCATCCTGTGCGCAGCTCCCCCTTCCCTGCACCCCAGGGATCCATGGCTGCTGATGCCAGAGGAGCACACAGGGAGGTCTCTTACTGCCTCTGCTTCCTCCCAGGGCAAACCCGGTGATGATGGCAAACCCGGCCTCAGTGGCAAGAACGTGAGTAGGGGAAGTGGGACATGGCTTTGGGGCTTGTCTGGGTGTCCTGAGGGCCAGTGATCCCAGTACAACATAAAGGCAAGGGGAGGATACAGCAAAGAGCCCTCGTGCTCTCAGACGTGCCCCCCATGCCTGTCCCCATCCCATGTGGTGACCGTGCTGTGATGGTTGAGTTGGGTGCTGACTGGCAGCCTGTGTCCCCAGGGAGAAGATGGGACACCAGGAGAGGATGGGAGGAAGGTAAGGAGCCAAGCCCTGGGTGTCCCTGCACAGTCCTGGTGTGGTCTCCACATGCCCAGCAGCTCCTCCCTGCCTAGGTCCAGGAGCATCATTTTGGGGCATGCTGATGGGGCAGCATCCTTCTAACTCCTTTCCCTCCTGGTTAGGGAGACAAAGGTGACACAGGACCCCCTGGCAGAGAGGTGAGGAGAGTGGTGCTGGGGGGTGCTGGGTATGTGCCCCTACTGGGGGCAGACCTGGACCTCCAGGTCCTGGGGGTGACACTGCTCTCTCTGCAGGGCCGCACCGGTGCCAAGGGCGAGCAGGGGGACAGAGGTGTGCCAGGCCCCCTTGGCCCCCCTGGCCTCCCTGGCATCCCAGGGCAGGTTGGCCCCCCAGGCCAGGTGCGTAGTCCTCAAGTCCAAGGTGCCACCCAGCCCCTGGAGTCTAGGCTGCCATGGGACAGGCAGGACCCCTGCCTACTGCTCCCTCAGGGCACCACCTTGTGTCCATGGGTGCCGGGTGCCACTGTGTCCACTCTGCATCTTCCAGGGCTCGCCAGGCCTCCGTGGTGTTCCTGGACTGAAGGTAGGTGTGCTTCTGTCCCTGAGACCCGCAAGACAATTGGTCTAGGGAACCCCCCAGATGCCAGAGGGGACAAGTCCTTAGTGGGACTCCCTGCCCCTAATCTGGCAGAGCTGGACCCTGGTGCTGGAGTCAGTGCTGGGTAGCCTGGGTCTGTACCCCTTGACACCTTTTCTGTATTTCAGGGGGACCCAGGGGAACCTGGACTGCAAGGAGAGCCAGTGAGTACTCAGCACTGAACCTGACAAGCTGCAAGCACCCCAGGGTGGAGGCAACCGTAGCTCCTGCCCAGGCAGCACCAGCAGTGTTAACTCTGAAACCTACTAAAGGCAGCATCAGCGCTGCTCACCTCGTCTACACCACCTCTACATCTTCTCATTCCCTCTTTCCCTGTAAACCTAGGGGCGACCTGGCAACCCTGGAGCACGCGGAGACCCTGGGACTGCGGTGGTGAGTACCCCCTGACCTGCTACGCTGAGACATCAGCCCTGGGGAACAGAGGACCCTCCACAGTCCCCATGGGAGGACCAGGCCAACACCCACTTTGGTTTTAATTTTTTTTTATTGCAGAACATAGAACGTAGCCTGGAAGCGCTTGGCATCAAGGTACATAGTCCTCAGGCTGAGGGCTGTTCCTGCCCCACAGCAGCAGTAGAGCAGATACAGGAGGTGGTGGGAGGTCCAAGTGACCTGGAATAGGTTGTTGGGGCCTTGGGGTGCTACTGTGGCTGGGGACCAGGACCCTCTGACCGGTAGCTCTTTCCTCTCTCCCAGATTTCATCCCTGAAGGAACTTACGGGTGCCTATGATGGGAGCTCAGACTCTCTGCCACTGTCTGAGCGGTTGCGGGGCCAGAAGGGCAGCCGGGGGGAGCCGGGAGAAAGGGGACCTCCAGGGCGAGAGGTGAGCAGAGCCAGGCTCAATGCCATGCCCAAACATGCTGCCCTGCTGCCCTCCTATCTGGGCTGTTTGGGGAGGCCGTGCAGCCAGCTCAGCCCTGGGGTGCGTGGGGAGGACTGACAGCCCCCAGCACAGGGCTGGCTCTGGCACCACGGTGTTCTGTTTTGCAGGGCTCCTTAGGCTTCCCTGGCGAGCGAGGACCCAAAGGTGAC
>JAAGNO010009753.1:35051-63924 GCA_033439905.1 Ceryle rudis | reverse complement strand
TTTTTTTTTTTTCTTGTCTTTTTTTTTTTTTTTTTTAAGAGTACTTTTATTAATATTATTATTGTTATTATTTTTCCCCTTCCTTAAGCTTTTCTCCCATGCAAAGCTGCCATTTCAGTGCTGCTTTTTTACAGAGAGAGGTGCCAGAGAGATGGGCACATAACTGGTTGTATTCACACAGGAAATCAGGGTTAGCTCTGTAGGACAGTTGGGATGCTCAAATGTTGGTTGTAGTGTGTGAAATGTTTTGAGACATGTCAGGAAGAACATGGTGGAGGTATAAAACATGTTTCTCATTAGGATGGCTGCTATATGGGGCAAGAAAGACCCTTCCTATTGTTGATATAAATTTAGTAGGATCAAACTGGAAAGCAGAGAAGGGGAATGTCTCCGCTTCTGTATTTGTGGTGGCTGCTGATCCAGAGTGGGGAACAAAGCCCTGTCGAGTGTCGCTAATCTCTCCCTTGGACCGTGGGTCTTGTCAGCTGGATGGCGGTTTGGCGAACACTCGTGCCTGCGCCGTGGCTTGTGCTCATGGGAGTTGTACCATGGAGCTCAGGGAGGCTTCTCACGTGCAGAGGCTTTTGCAGAATGGAGACCCTAATCCAAGGAATTTTGTCAGGGTTACCAAGGACTTTCCCTGAGCCCTGTGTTATGTGCCTATCTGAGTGGGCAAGTAGGTTTTCTCCTACCTTGAGCCCTGCTGACAGCAGAGAGGACTGTTGGTTTACTTGCTCCTTTTGTTTTAATGAAAGGGTTCATTCTCTCTACATACACGTGCATCGCTTCCATTTGCTCTCCTGGGACTGGTGGCCCACAGGCGTCTGCAGGGCTTTATTTCTGCTCGCACAATGTATGATTCTTTTGTAATGCAAACCTAGCGGGAGTTACAACTCCAAACCAAGATCATTTACAAACGTATAGCTAAGCAAGAAACCACACTCAATAGCACATTGCAACATTTTCAGCCCCGGTAAATAATCCCCAAAGCCCACAATGCTCTTACGAAGTAAGTGTGGCTTGCATGACTTGTGGATACTGTGCTTTAGGGATGACACTCAGCATTCTACAGCCTGGAAGGTTTAAAATAAATAAATAAATAAATTTAGGAAGCTTTCTAATATAATACTGCCATTTAAGAGAAATCAGAACTGAAAAGCAGCTGTCAAACTTTAATTTCCTGCCTAATGAATGACCATGAATCCATTCTTTAATGATTCTTGACCCTAGAAACAAAATGTATTAGCACTCTCAAGATTTTGCACAGTAGTGCTAAATGGGGCATGTAATGTACTAATTTAGTGCCTCTTTAGCATAATCACAACCTACATGCACAGCTACATTTCCCTGGCAGGCAGCTTTCATAAGACCTGCAAAGAACTTACGTAGGACATTTCACCCTATTATTCATTTCACTGATGCCTGGGAATCGATATATGTGATCTTTTTTATTTTTTTTCCCTGTCTTGTCCTTCTCCACAAAAAAGCATAAAATCATCCATTGATCTTCACGGGGTGATTAAAATGCCAAGAATTCTGTGCTTTTCTCCACCTGCAATGGGGAGATATCTGGTTTTACTGTGTGTTTAACCTGCAAATCTAAAAAGCCACAAAAACATTGAGTTTGGGTATATATCTATGTATATATTTCTCCTACTTTCCAGGAGAAATACAGGGTCAAACACTATAAACTGCACTGAAAAAAAAAGCACACAATAAATATTCCTGGTAAAATGAAATTTTCTATTGAAAATACAATTTTCAAGATCATCGTCCTAAAAGTGTATGTTTAACAATGGCTTGGTCTAACTTGGTTCAGTTCAGAAGGTTCAGAAGGAAAGCAGCCTGAGAGGTGAAAGCACTCTTCTTGATAACTACCATTTTCTGTTTTTCCACTTCCCTTTGCTCCCTATTTGGCTTTTGGGACACAGAAAAGCATAGCACAGTTATCTTGTAAGCCAAGAACCTTCCTCTTGAGCATCCACTGAAGTATGTCTCATTCAACTGCTTCTCACAATTTTTTGTTATATTTCTATTTTCTATTCTAATTGTAATCTCTACTCATAGCATCACGAGATGGTTGAAGTCAGAGGTGCTTCTGGAGATCATCTATTCCAACCCCCTGCTCAAAGTACAGCCAGGGAGGGCAGGTTTTCCAGTACTGGGTTTAGTCTCCCCAGATGGAGACTCCACAACCTCTCTAGGTAACCTATTCCACTGTCTGGAATTCCAGGCCACCCCCAGGATAAAACAATTCTTTTTATGTTGAGGTGTAAACTGTGCTTCAGTTTGTGCAATTGCCTTTTGTCCTTTTACTAGGCATCACTGAGAAGAGCATGGTTCCATCTTCTTTACACCCTCACAGCAGACATTTATACACTTTGCTAAGATCCCTCTGAGCCTTCTCTTTTCTGGGCTGAACAGTCCCAGCTTCCTCAGACCTTGAAAGTTCAAATGCACCACAGAGAGCAACCTTGACCATGACAGAACAACTTCCAATCCTTCTTCACACTGTTCTAGCCAGGGTTTTGCTCTTCTCTGTCATCTTCCCTCTGTAAATTACTGCAATGGATGAGCCCTTTGAAGGGGACATTTCCAATGGAGTTTTAGAGGATGTAGATCCAGATGGAGCCACAAACATTCTGAAGATATCATTGTCACACCACACCAGGATTCCTGTAGCGGTTTGCCTGGTCCTACCTGGTTGTTGCAGATAATGGGAGTGTCCACAAGGGTTTTGTTACAAGAACCCTGATTTCTACAATGCAATTAAGCAACTTGATATTTATTAAATTAGCATTTCTTTGATCCAAATGATACTTGGGCCGCTGCAAGGAGTTCTGCATATCTGTGTGGTCTACAGTGGGCAGAGCACTGTGTGTGTTGTGCTCCTACACAGGGTCTGTCAGGAAATCAATCCTTTCTAAACCTCGTTATCCCTCTGCGTGTGTGCAGCTCTGTCTGGCCTGGGAGCTCAGGCAGCCCCTGCCCGCAGCCCCCAGGGGATGGATACAGGCTGGTAGAAGCATCGGGGGGAGACAGCACACAACCAAACATACCTCACACTGGAAACAGAATGTCTTTGCGGTTACAGGAGAAGGTGTGAAGCTCCACACCTCTTTCTGCTCCTTAAGCATCTCAGCATTGCCGGAGGTGTTTAGCCGATTAGCATGGCCAATCCCTTTCTAGATGTTTTTATTTCCATGTGTAGGTTTCGCTTCAGAGAGAAAAACCTGGAGCTATGCCAAGCTCTTTACAGAAATTCAGGAAAAGGAAATGGGATTGTTAAATAAAATAGCCAGTGCTGACCTAGGAGCTCCTAAGGCAGGCTGTACAGGCTGACAGCACTTGCCTCCGCCGCGAGCACTGCTGCCCTCGCAAAGAGGCTCTTTTTGCAGGGAGCACCTTGCAGGGCTGGGGTCCAGCTGAGTGGCTGGCAGGGCAAGGACTGTTGTCACTTGCTCTGGTGAGAACTGGCCAGATTGCTGTATGATGCTGCATTTCCACTCTCCGACTGTACGCTCAAGCAGTGATGCAGAATTTAAGACAGCCTTAAGTGAAAAACTTGCCTTTGGTGAAAAATTGAGTCCTGCTGCCCTCTCAGATAAGACTCTGACTTCCCAAAGCACAGCACTGCCCATTATTTGATTGATATTCATTCTCAGGGCTCAGTGAGTTGCCCCAGCTGTGTCTGTCTCCCCTTAGTCTGTAATTCCTACAGATATTCAGGATGAGGTCTTAGCAGAAACCTTTGTGGGGATTGAAGGAAGCAAGGCAATTTTTAGGAGCAATTTCCTGTGTGTTGTTAATATCACTCCCAAACTGCAGAAATACAGCACATAATTACTACATCTGGAACTCCTGAGCTGCGTTACTAGCAAGACATTAACAAACAATCAGAGGTTGCAATCGTTGCAGCTACTTTTAATAACAAATATGGAGAAATTACATCTCTCTAGAGGTAATTTACAAAGAGTAAAATTATACTGCATCGATCAGGCAGCATTTTTTTCTTTCATCTCCAATTAATGTTAAGACTGAATTACACAAACATTATAGTTTATAAGGAGGGGTTTTTTTTTGCAATAGGTGCTAAATAAATTTGTATTAAAATAATAATTAACTAGTGCTTGCCTGGTGATGTGCACGCAAATTACAGCTGACCATTGCTGTGGAGGTGGAAAGCAGCCACTTCTAACTGATGTGTGTTCTGCTCCGAATAGAGTCAAAACTGTCTGCTCCATCCAAGACCCTGTTCTCATATATTAATTTGTAAGGTGATGGCTGTGTCATTATATCATCTGCAGGCCTCAAATTGCATCTGAGCCTGAGGACTCTCTGAGACACATGGATGTTCGTTCAGCAGTGCCAGGCCCCTGTTAGGAGGTGAGTATGGAATGCAGGTTCCTGGCTATACCTGGGAATGGGGTGGGAGGCTGCAACCTGGCTTCACAGAGCTCAAAACTTTGTGCTTGAGTGATGCATGGGGCTCTGCTGTTGCCTGGAAGCTGGTGTGAGGCATCCTGCCCCTCAAGAGGATGGGCGGAGGTTGTGCTGTAAGATGGATTGTCAGGTGTGTCTTTTGGGGCCACAAGCTGCAGAGCCCAAACTGTGGGTGTCTGGGCAAGGACTGTAAGAAAATCACAAGCTACATATTTAGGATGAGGTTTACTAGGCACATTTTCCTGCCTGTAGTCCCCTGTGTTGGAGATTTTAGTACCTTTGAGAAAAAGAGGCTCTGCTCTTTGAGTAGCTGGAACCAGACTCAATCCTATCACCTTAACTCAAACCTGTTTTGTCTGCCAGTCCACTCCCTTACTGTATCCTCACCCAGCAGATAGTTGGACCAGCTTCATCTGATAGTGAACAAGTGCACTGAGATGTGGGTGACCAGGAAGGCACTCTGAAATCCCACAGCCGGCCCAGGAAAGTGCTGTCTGTTCCTATGGCTGGTAGCCTGGCTTGTAGAGTGAAGGTGAGAGGGGACAGAGCAGCACTAGGACCATGGGTAAGGTTCCCTGCTAGCAGTACTTACAGCCCTGCAAGTACTTGGTATGATCCTGGGCCCAGCCCAGGGAAATGCTCAGGGGAGCTGGTGCTGGAACTTGCTGGTACTTTGTATTATGAAAAGCCATGTGTGAACTGGCAACTTTTCACTGGGCTCAGCAGCAAGGGCTAAGCCTGTTCTCAGCAGAGATGTCTCAGTGCTACTGCATGTGTTGAGGCATCAGCCCTCACTCACTGCCACGCTGCCCTCCGTTCTCTAAAGAAAAAGTGGATTCTTTTGCACATGTACTGTTTAGTTGGGAAACCTGGTTATTGTTTCCACGGACTGTTTCAGATGCATCCCTGTAACTGTTTAGGAATGCAGAAACAATACCCAGGGTTGCTCTGGGATCCTCTGGCTGATACAGGAGTTCCCTTAGGAGATGGAGTTGAGCAAGAAGCAGCCCTTCTTGCCCTACGTGTGTGCCAAAGGCACACAAACCCAAAGCTAAAGCCACAGAGCTCTTACTGCAGTCAGTCCCGGGCAGATCCCTAGGAGGTGGCAGGCTCAGCCCTGTCCCAACACCTGCAGCCCAAAGAGGTGGGTGTCCTGGGTGGCATGTCCCACTCGTGCTCTCAGCAGCTCTTATATTTTTTTGTGACAACAGAGGGCACCAGCGGCCCTTGCTAATGCCGGGCTCTGCCCCGCCTGGCTCCCCGGGACACACAGGGATGCTCAGGGTACTTAGGGACCTGTGGGAGGAAACAGCCGGAGACCCAACCCCATCCTGCTCCTCAGGGCTCACACCCAGGAGGGCACCGGTGAGCCTTTTTGAACCTTAAAATGGGCATTCTGCACCTCCAGCACAGCGGGGCCCGATCCTGCCATCTGCACCCAAGCACAAACCACTGAAATGTGGGAATTTGAGGTTAATCTGCAAGGAAATGATGCAGATCAGAGTCTGGGCCTGACACTCTCCCGCATTACACCCGAGCACAGCCTCGCTGACTGCTGTGTGACACGCAAGCTTTGCCTACAGCAAAGCCTGCAGGGACAGCCCTGAGCTAGCTCCAAGCTGCTCTGCTTTAGCACTGGTGCCAGAATAGGAAGGAGCCCAGAGCAGGTTGGTTGCTTAAGTATGAAATCTCCAGCAAATCTGAGCTGCTGCGGTTAGGTAGTTAGCAGCACCACGGATGGTCCTTTTAGAGATAATCCCTGTGAAGTGGGGGACAGTCTGGGCATAACCATGCTGCATGCAGTTAGGATTGGGGCTGCTTCCAGCCTGCTCTGCCCTGGATGTGCAGATCCTCTCTCCTTCCACTTACCCACTTGTGTTTATCACTGCTGCAGGTGCATTCAGCTCCAGGATGCCCACGGCGGGATGCAGAGAAGTTGAAGCTGTGTTTGTTACTTTCCTGAAGCACAGCTATTGAAGCAGGTAAGCAGCAGGCACATTCAGTGATAACCCACTGCTTTTGATCACTACATCACATGGCAAAACAATGAGGGAATAGAGCAACAAAACAGAGGCATGAGTACTGCTGATGAGCAGCCTCTTTAGCAGAACATCCTGATTTTTGCTGTGAAACCAGAAAGAGGCAGTGATTTTATTCCTCATTTTTTCCATGCAGCAGTGAGATGGAGTTAGTCTCTGCTCTGGTTTGTGGGGTGCTTTTTCTTTGTTTCATCTCAATTTCTGTGATGAAGATGAAGGGAGGAAAAAACAGTGATGGAGAGAAAAGGGCTTTGAGCAATGAAACAATGTGTCACACAGTACTGAAAACATCACCCAACTTAGTGACATTAACAGGACTATTTGCAAGAGTAAGAGCTCCTCACTCAGTTTAATACATTGAATAATGTTTGAGTGGCTGAGTAGATGGATCCTGGCAGGATCAGACCACAGAGCTGTGCATATGAACCATGACCTAGGGTCTGTATTGGGGCCCCAGCCTCTTCAGTGCTGCAAATTTGTTATATCTTGCTTATTGCAGCAGGACTATTTGCATACCAGAAGATTTACTCACACAAGCACAGGACATTGGATGCTCTGTTTATCCACAGCCTAGAAACATGAAGGTCCCAAGTTTCATCCACTGCCAGGGGACATGTGAAAGCTTTGAGCACATGCTACAGAGATAAATAGAGACATATGCTTTATGCCAGGCCAAGACGTTTTTATAAAGAGTTTCTGGCCATGTCTGGTAGAACATTTAATAACTTTTCTGCCAGCAGCCAGAAGGCAGTCAAATATTTAAAAGCAGTAATAAAAGTTCCTGTGTGAGTCAGAGTCCTACAGAAATCCTGCAGGAGAATTTCCCCATGGTAGCCTGCAGGACTAGCTGGAAAAAAATACCACAGAACTCTGCTGGCATGAAGTATTTTTTAACAAGTCCTTGGAAGTGGCCTGGAATGTCCCTGCAAAGCCCCTGAAACCAGATCTCAGACTATGTGCAGCCTAAACAGCAGTTCTCGTATTTTTTTCTTTAATTACTATAGCTGCAAATCCTATTTTACTCCCAGGGAATCATGGAGAGGCCAGCTTCAGTGTGACCTTTAAGTGGCATCTCACTTGCTTATAGCAGAACATGCACAAGTGCATGTTCCTTTAACCTGGAATCCAGCATCCTCCAACTGTCTGTACCACAGATGGAGCAAAACACTGCCCGCCCTTGTGAGTGGCCTGGGCTCAACTCTCTGCTCTCCCTTCCTGCTGAGCTCTGCTCTTGTAGTGCTAATGAAGTACCTCTTCTTTCCCTTTCAAAGTCCTCAGGTGATCCCTTTCTGCTTGGAAACTGCAATGAGACCCTGGGCTTTTTTGGAAATGAATCTCATTACCATCCAAGGCCACAAAAGCTTCTCTGCTGATTATTCCTGCTGCTAAAGCCCTGTCAGTAACCAGCGTGCCTGGTTTGGCTCTGCTGCGGGCAGCAGTGCTGGGGGCGTAGGGCAGAGCAGGCACAGTTATCTCACAGCAGCTCGCTCTGACCTCAGGTTTGTGGGCTTGGCAGGTCCAGTGTTCATCCCGCTCTCCCTCACCTGCTCGGGCAGGAGATGATGGTTACAGAGGGGGAGAGTGGGGGTGATGCTGCTGACACTTGCCTGGCAGGTTTTGTGCTTGGGTACTTGTCTCCATGCTGAAGTAGAGCTAGTTGGTCTCTGTTTGTGTTTTGCAAACCACTTCCACACTTCAGTTCAGGTCTGGTTTGAATGACCTTATCTGGAGCACATGAAGATGATCTGGGAGCCCTGCTTGGCCTGAATCTCCCCTCCCCACCCCAGGACCTTTCCACTTGTCCTTCAGTTGAAAATCTCATAGGAGCTACCTGTGTTTCTTTGGTATTTCCAGTGCTTTTGACCACCAAAATGGGAAGGACAGTGTCATTTTCCCACATAAGACCATGAGGAAATGTTTTACTTTAGCTTGGTTGTAAAATATGGGGTAGTTGGTGGGGAAAACAAATCTTTCTCAGAACTACTTTGCAGATCCCCCAGAGACACACAATGCCAGCGTGACAACATCAGTGCAGCTCAGAAGACATGACCAGAGAGACTTTGAACTAAGCAAGATCAAGCTCACGTAGACATGAGTTGCCATCATTCCTGCTGGGCTGCCCAGTCTGTTGGTAGAGATGCCACTCTCCATATTCTAATTCCCTGTTCTGTGCTCTAACTGCAACTGCCCCCTTCCCTTGCAGAGTAAAGCGTGCTACAACCTGCCTGGTTCCCCACTTCTGAGGCTGCTTGGTGTGAACGTGTGACCATTTAAACAACCTGCAGGCAGGATGAAGGTACCAGCTCTCCTAACTAGGTGAGGGCAGTGCTTCTCCCTGGGGATGGAAAATGGGGTTTCTTCCTCTGGGCCTATAGAGGGGGCCTGTGAACCACAGCACAGGTGGTATGGCTGAGGTGATATTCCCTGAGGTCAAGGGAACTGGGGAAAAGTGGGGAGTTTAGCTCCCAGGGCAGGAGACAGCCTCTCCTTCCCCATGGCCTTGTCTTAGGCAGAGAGCCCAGCTCCCACAGCCTCCCTGGGGAGCAGCCATCCTCCCAGGTTGTCTGACCCCCAAAGACGTGCCCATGGCAGGCTGCTTTGAACACATGGCAGATGGAAGAGACGGCAAAGAAGTGTCTGGTTATCCACCTCAGTCTCCTCCTTCCCTCCTCTCTGGAGCAGGAGGTCTGCCCTCCTCAGTGTCCAGAGAGACTCTTTCAGGGAGAGTTTGACAGGGAAAATTTATGACAAGACTGTTACGACTCGTTGCAAATTTGGGTAACACTTGGGGAAAATGCTGTCAACAACTGCATGCTTCTCTCCTTGGAAACCCCAGAGTGCTTTTCTGGGCTCAGCTCACTGCCAGCAGCTGAGAGAGTATCTGGGTTTCCAGAGCCAGCCCTCCCTGGGGATGCCGGCACGCAGCCCAGCTCAGGGTCGCTCCCATCGAGGATGGCCACCATGCCCCGAGTGGCTGCAGCCTTTTCACATCAGCCAGGGTTTTCTGGTCCTGGATGTGATATTTATCAGAGCAGCAAATGAAAGTGAGGTCATTCCACCTTCAGATCATCACAGGATCTATTGAGCAATTCAATGTGTTTATCTCATTAATGATAGTGCAGCCCTGGGGCTTGTCTCTTAAGTCCTCACTGGTGCAACGCCTGCCTGTTACATCAGAACTGTCTGTCAGACCGATGGGGTCATGCTCCTCAGAGGAGGGAAGGTGCTGATCCAGACTGTAAAATTTGCATTTGTCTCTGTCTGTATTTGTACTTTCAGCCGGGGAAGAAGCGCCAGGGCATTGGGGTTGGCAGAGGGGATTTAGGCTAAGCAGGGCTACCGGATCAACTCCAAATTTGTCACCTTCTATTTAAATCATGAAAAAACTGGGATGGCACTGGTGACCCCTGCACTTGCTTCTTGATGCACACACATTGCTTACTGTGAAGTAATAAAGCATAGCCTAGTACAGGTCACATGGGACAAAGCTGGGTTTTTTAGGCAGGGGAAGAAACCTCTGTTTGCCTGCCAGATGCCCCAAGGGAAGCTGAAATGGACACAAACAGTGGAGCAGCTTGCAAGTGTGCAGCACTGAGAAGATAGAACTCATCCCATGTGCCAGATCTCATTCCCCCATCCTCAGCATCCAACCTGGGAGCACCAGCAGGAGCGTATGGTGTCATGCATGGCTGCACAGTTGCATTGGTCACCATTTGCTGATGGGATGTACAGATGCTGAAGTTTCCTGTGTAGTGTAGAATTCATGTTCCACAGTGGTTTTCAGGGTTGTGGTGATTCATGGGGAACAGGAAAACCTAGTCTTATCTTCAGGGAGAAAACTGCTGAGCTTCAGGTTTCAAAGCCCTTGGTTCAGTGGAATTACAGGTTCAAATCCTGAGAGGGTCAAACAAGGTCTTTCTTCCTCTGAGACAAATGGAGTGTCATGCAGTAAATTGCCTATGATTCTCTTTGTTAGATGCTGTGTTACTTTGAAAACGGCATCGTGACAAATCTTGGCTTTCTGCAAAATAAATAACTGCACCATTTATCAAAAAGGTTTTCTTTCAGAAATGTCGCCCCTCTCTTAAGGCATCAGAAACTCCTGGGAATGAAGGAGACCAGAGGAACACAAGATGCCACTTCTCTCTTTTATTTAATATTTTTTTCTTTTGCTTATTTGAAAAAACCCCAGTGAGGAATGATCCCTGGCTATGGCATGTCCCAGCAGACTTGGTGGAGTGACAGTGAGGGACAGTGAACAACCAGCATGTTTCTGCCTGCTTCACTAAGATGCAACATCCAGACCAGTGATACCAGCTGGAGCATGAGGTCCCACACTCACTTCTTACAGACCATCACTACAGAGCAGCACGCTGGGCTCTGCTGTGTGTAGCAGTGCTGGCAACACAGGTATGCAGCTCCGAGAAGGTACCTGTCAAATGCAAATATTATCTATCACAGGCAAATCCCTCCCCACAACTTCTACAGGGACAGCTATGTGCAAAAAAAGTCTGGCAAGGTAGAGAAACAGTTTTGAAAGTTAGGTATTTCTCTTCAAGCTATCTCTGATGTTCATCTATTTCTACACACACGCTCCTTGTCTAGGATAGAATATAATGCACCAGATGAAATGTTAAAAAGCAGCCACTGTATTTAGCATGATCAACATTAATTTATTTTATAGCACGTGCAACAGTATCTTATTTTGTGCTTGATGTAGTGAATGTAACTAGGGTCCAGCCAGCACCTTACTAACTCTTTAAAAACAGAGGAAGCAAAAAGTACTGCGAGCTGCTTTTATGTCATCTATGGGCTGCCCTCAGTGCTGTGCTGGGAGTCCTAAGCGGTGGTCAGGAGCTCGCATCCCCTGTTTACACGTGGAAAAACAGAAGTAGAAGAGTTTATGGCTCCTGTTTCCAAAAGCAGTCGCTTGCTTTGGGTCTCTGTCTTTTTGGTGCCAAACTGTGAGAGTTTTTAATGTTCTGGCATGTGTGCAGAACAAAGAGCAACTGTTCGCTGGTTTAACTGGTTTGACTTGTACACAGCTCTGTTGAAAAGGTACCTTAGTGTGAAGCCTGTGTAGTGCAGTGAAGGAGCAGATGTTCCCTCCATCCCCATTGCCCATCAGGTCTGGGTTTTAGAAGTGCCCCAGTTGAAGCCAACAGTGTTTGCAGTGTCCAGTGCCGCTGAGAGCTGGGCCAGGTGTTAGATCAAATGTCTGGAGCTGAGCGTGTAACATTTTTTCAGATGTGCTTCTCAGTGATTTTTTTCCAGACAGATGCGGGAAGTCTGTGGTGGAGCTGGGAACAGAGCCTGTTCCTGTGCTGTGAGAAGCTGTGCGTCTGACAAGACACAGGCACAGCCCTACAAAGTAAATGTTGTGATTTCATGGCTGGAGCTGAATGGCACCCGACAGTTGCAGCAGAGGGGATTTTCCCCCTCCAGTCTCCAGATTCACAGACGTTCACATTGTGGCTAAAGCCTCAGAATCGCTGAAATTCAATGGGAGTAGTTTGGTGCTTAATTTTGGGGTAGTTATACCAGTGGATCTTCACACTTGTGCTTCTGTGTGCAGCTCAGTTACAGGAGCCTTAGTGGAGGAAGGAAGGCTCAAGGGGCTGCTGAGACACAGGTGAAAAGCACATCAGAGGGCTGAGCTTAGTGCCAACTTGCACGGAAGACTATTTTACTCCAGGAGCAGTCTGTTGATTCCAATAGCGTGTAATAAGCTGCATCCTGAGCTGATCAATGGAGTGAGAACTGGACTTATGGATGGATGATACATGCTGGGGCTTTACTTGCTTGGCTGAGTTGTCCAGAAGAATCACACATTTCTTTCTTTTTTAACTCACTATCTGTGATGGGAGAGCTTGTGATACTCTGAAAATAATGTCCTCTGTCGGTGCTGGCTGCATGGGAAACCCTGAGCACACTGCTGGGACTGCAATGCCTCACTGGCCCATCCAGACCTGGGCAACACTTGTAAGGGATGGCTACACCACTGGGGAGTCAACTGCATGTTCAGCTCCCAGCTGATTTGTCTTTTCAATACATGGATGACTGCAGCTCCACTGAACAGCTTTATCTGGCCTGCTGTTTGCGTGAGTTAAAGTTGAAAGCTTGCTTGCTTAAGACATTCTCTTCCATTTGTTTAAAATGTACTCTTTCCATAGGTTGCACCTGCTCTCAAGGATACTACCCGAGGGTAAACATGGCGAAGGCATGAAGCCAGCGCCCCAAGTGCATGTCCATGGGAAATACAGGCAGGTATATCTGTACATGTAATACAATGCTAGGCGCTGCATATCTGCTCTGACCCCAGCTCTGGGATGTGGTGAGAAGCACCCAGCCTCTGACAGCAGAAAGAGCCCTGGTTTCCAGTGCAGTGAGACAGCTTGGGTGGCTGAGCTCCCTAAAAACATCCTTGAAACCACATCCCAACCACCCCTCTGCCAGCATAGATCAGGAATTAAGACTTTTGTTGAGTAATATTTCAATTGGGTTTAATTTTCCTTTCATTTCTGTTTTAAAAAATGCTAAATCCTGAGCTGTCATTAGGTCAAAAGTAGCAAGAGGAATTTCAGACTGAAAAGCAGGACTTAAACTTTTCATTTAGAAGAGAAACAGGAAGACTTTTTTCAGCAAAACTGCTTCCATGGAAAAAGGTTTTTGAAGAACATTCTGGGTAAAAGTATTTCAGCCATCTGCTGTAAGAAGGAGGTGAAAATCCCTCAGACCCTTCCGACCGTGAATATGTTGGATTTTCTGCAGTAAAAGGCTGAATTTTTCACCTGTAGTTGAAACTTCCTTTCTTTTTTTTACTTTTTTTGGTCGATATCACCATCACTGAAGCATGTAAACACAAGGAGTTTGGGTGAAACTCCAGCTGATACTGGGCAGGGAGCAATCCTGGGCTGGCAACAGGCTGGAATCAGTGACCTAATCGTCCGTTTCCCTCTCTAATTGCCATGATTCTACAGCTTAAAGAATTACACAACGTGTATTTTAGTTGGAACAAGACATTATTATTGAGTAAAGTGCATAATAATTGTGTTTCAGGAGGTGAAATAAACGTCTATCACCAGGCACTTTAATCCATCATTGTACTTTGCTAAATTACTGAAATTGCACTACATTGAATACTAAAATTGCTTGTAATAAAGTGATTGCTGAACTGACACTCACAAAAAGATGTCTAGTACCTACATTTGTTTTCCTAATTGACAATTTTAGGCGTTGATCTAGAGAGGGAGGTGCACCCACAGCCCTCATTTCAGTTGATGGGAATGGAGAGCTCCTTGAAGAGGCAGTCTTTTAGCACTGAAGGATCCTGCCTGCCTGAAGTACCTCTGCTTTCCTGTAGCTTTAAAGTCCTCAGGTCACTGGATAGATCCATTTTGCCTACATACACAAAGCCATTAGATTTTGAAACAAGCCTTTCTCGCAGTGATATACCACCTGCTTATATTGCTCTGCTATTTCTTTGCTGGCCATCCAGTAATTAATGCCACATTTTGCAGACTGGAATAAGTGACTTGACCAAGCATACACAGCATGAAGGAAAAGGGCCCCTTCCTCGTCTTGGATCTCTTATGGCACTTCAGAGATGCTCATAACTTTGTTTTTTCTTCTTTCTGCCATCCCTACACTCTACGGGATTTCAGTTGGCTAAAGAGCAAAACTGAAATCAGAGCCCTGGCTTTCAGCTCCTAGATATGACATTTAAATCAGGCCCACCTAGAAGAACATTACTTTTTTGTTTAGATAGTACTCCAAATATATTAACAAACTGTGTAATTCACTGATGTGAACTAAACTCGGTTGGTGTTTTAAGCTTTAGCTAATGTATGTGGTCACATGCTTCAGGGAACACATAGAAATTTTTTCCACGGGCTAAGTGATATCCTTTTGCAAAGGTGTACAGCTCCTTTCTCATCAGCCTGAGGGAACAGCTGAGGAAATCATCTGTTTTATACAGGGCAAAAGATTTTGTGGTAATATGGAAATGATCATTTAATTATAGTTTACAAGTATTTTATTACTGACTCCTCTCCTTGGAAAATTGACTTGTTTTTTGAAAACCAAAACCTTCTTTTCTTTCTCAGGGGTTTTCCCAGCCTAGCTCAGAACAGATCTTTAAGAAATTTATTGGCAACGTGTTAGGAATTTCTCTTTGGAATAGAAAAACACACTCCATCCAGGAAACACTGAATTTAGGTCCTCCCTTGATGTTTCCACGACCTCAGCCAACGGGATGAAACCTTTCTTCATGGCAGGTGACATAATCTATAGGGTTTACTGACTCCTTTAACAAAGTGTCAAATGCTCTTATAGATGTGAATGTCTCCATCAGCAGTCACTATATAACATACATACTGTAAGGTCTGGTAAAAAAGTTTCAATAAGCTAAGAAAATATGAAGAATTCTGATGGGAAGGAATTAAAGCTATCCTTTTTTTTCTTTTTTTTTTTTCCCCCAAAGTAAATATGTGAGTTAATCTGAAAAAGTGAAGAGTGCCAAATATTCATCCTCTGTGCTAAAGTGACTCATGGCAAAGGTAGACAGTTTTATAGTGCAATTTCTTTACTTGTGCTGGAAATGGATAGCTTCCAAGTGACACTTATGAAACAATTAGCTGTTCAAGGATAATCAGATTTGTATGAAAATGTAAAGATAAGCGATTTAGCTGTGATCTCAGCTGGAAAGTGGCTGAGGGTGGTGGGCCATACTCCACAGTAAAAATCCCCTTTCTTTTACTAAATGGCACTTTTGCTGAAATGTGCTGAATTCAGGCAAGTAACGGCTCCCTTGACTTTTATTGCTAGGATGACACACGACTGATTTGCATCATTAGAGATCCTTGCTGATGGCTGAACTGCTTTGCATATAAATGAGACCAAACCTGAACAGCTGTTCAGCTGGTGGATGTGAAGGATTTACAGTTCTGGATCAGGTCCCTGCTCACCACCAGTCTCTGAGGGAACTCCACTCCGGACTGCTGGAAAACACGTAACGTTTCATACCTACGTGCCTAGAGCTTGGGCAGAGGCAGAGGCTGGGTTTCAGGTGGCCAAAAATCATCTTGAAGCCAAAATGCTCACTTCTCAGTCTTGCCCTCTCCCTTGAAATTATCATGCATATAGTAGAGGAGTGAAGTGCTTTTTTACTCTTTATGTGTTGCACAGACTTGTGTTGAGTGCCTAGAGAGGCAATGCTATTTGTAAAAGCATGAGCTACAGAGCTAAGGACCCAGCCAGCCAACATCCATGGTGCCCAGGGCAGCCAGGCTTTGACTACCAAGACTCCGTGGCCCCATGGATTTGCCAGCACACACAGGGCTCTGGAAATAGGTGTGCACCTTCTGTGCCCCTACAGTACCGAGACAGTTACATGAGAGGGGCAGCAGTGACAGCGTAGCAAATGCTCATCCTGCAGTTTAAGACGGTGTCTGTGGCATCTCCAGAGCTCTTCTGCTACCTCCCCAACCTGCTCATCTCCAAACTGCCTGGGGTCAGGGGGAGGTGGTGGGAAGCCAGGAGAGCCTGGCGGGTCTCTGTTACTCCAGTGTCTGTCTGTGTCAGTCTGTGGGTGGTCTTCCATCCAGCTGTTTGTCCCTGTGTTCCTGTTCACTGGACTTCTCTGTGTTGTTGGCCATGTGTTTCTCCTTAAAGTGGACTCTGCTCTGCCTTTGCAAACGCACTTTGTGGAGGAAGCGGGAGAAAATGTGATGATGGCTTCCTGACTCCAGCTTCCCTTGAGCTGTATGGGAAGGCCCCTTAGGAGACTCTCTTCCGTGATATTTTCAGCTTAGTTTCCAGATCCCCAGAGGCCTGGCTAAGACTGGTAGGCAGCCAAGCCTTGAATGACTATTTATCTGCCTGAACCCTCCCTGAAGATTTGCCTGTGGAGCAAACCACATTGTCGAGGACATTGTTAATGATGTGTCAGAGATAAGAGTAGCTCTCAGCCCCGGGGGATCCAGAGAGCCTTGAGACAGGTTGGATACTTGGCCAAAGCACCAGGGAGAGTATAGTCCTAGAGCAGAGGTGGTGGTGTCCTAAAATCCAAGAACTAGAAAACACCTGCACTCCATTTAATGTCAGAGGTATCAGGTATCACTGCCAGTGGTCAGATTCAGAAAAAAATATTTAGAGGGCTTCTAAGAAAGCATTTATAGATTTGGGTGTACAAGCCTGTGAAAGTGTTTGGTCTCCCAGCAATGTTCACACGTGCATGCAAAGCATCTTGGTCTTGAAAAGATGCTTTAACACTGCTTATTGCTCCACTGAAAGTAGAAAAGGGAATGAGCACTGTGATCCTACCGGCTGTGCAATAAATCCCTGATGATGAAAAGGCTCTGGGATGAAATCAGGCACCTGGCACCTCTGCAGTGGGTGTTAAGTATAGAGCTACTGATGGCAAAATCCTTCAGATGCTGCTTATTGGGGAGGCAGAACTGAACCTGTTATAAACATCCTCCTTTCCTGAGCATGGTTGGTTTTATCTCCATTTTAAGAGGGTGTTGAGATCCCAAATGGAAGAGGAAGCTCTTTGGCTTTCAGAGCTTTGTTTACTTATATAAGACCTAACAAACATGGTTGTTAAGGCCCCCTAGGAGGTCTTTCTCATGAAGCTAGGGGCTATTGGATTAGGCAAATGAGAGCTAGAGATTTGCCTAATATCTTGACAGACCATGAGGGATTAGACCCTTGTGGGCTGGTGTAAACTTGTGGGACAGAGGTGCTGTGGCATGGGTCTCTTAGCCATGGATAAACGCCTTGTCAGTGTGGGTTAATCTTGTTTGCCTTGTCTTCCATAATGCTGCATTACAGGACACAGCCTCCGCCAATTTAATCACTGTTGGAATTGAATTGTAGGCTTTTGTCTCATGCACGCACCTCCTCTATTATGCAGTGCTTTCAGCATTACAAGGGTCAGTGATTAACAGTAATTTTTAACTCACATTGGTTCAAGCTCCTGAAATAGTTGCTCCTTTGGGACCAGAGATTCAGCTGCAGCTGGTTGAGGCCAGGTCCCTCTGAGGAGACTCCAGTGCTGTCCATGCACTGTGGATCTATGGCTCTGTGCTTCTTTTTCAAACACTGGTATTAACCGAGTCTCTCCCTCCCCAGATAACCTGGATCCCCTTCCCCTGAGCTGGGATCCTGCCCCTTGCCATTATGCTGTGCTCAGAACAGCATGCCAGCACTGGAACAGCACCCTGTGAAGCCTGAAGGACACCTCCAGCGAGCCCTCACCCCTCCCTGGCAGACTTTAGCATATCTCATTTGCTTGAAAGTGGGAGTCAGTGGTCACTGTCCTCAAAGACAAATGGCCAGTTAGCAGTGGGACTGAAGTGCCAGGGCTGTTAAGGGATTGTGAAGAAAGCAGACAAGGGATTGCTCTGCTCCATGGTCCCTTTACATTGGTCTGATGGACTAGAGAGCTGTGAGTGTGTAGGGTTTATAGAACATTGTGGCTTTTGCTGCACCTCTCACTTCTGCTCCTGGCCTACTCAGAGAAGAGCATCCACCTCTGCTGGACTAGGTTTGTTCCCAGGGCACAGGCCATGTTTGTCTCATTATGGTGCAGGGTCCATCCCATCCAGCCTCAGGTTTATTGCACTTTTTAGATGTCATCACATTTTCTCACTCCCTATCTTCCCCTTGTCCTACCTCCAAGTACACCAGCAGCACTGGGTCCAGCACAGGAGCTGGGGTCCAAACACCTGCAGCAACCGGGGACACAGAGCCCTGAGTCTTGCTTTATGCATGCTAGTCAGAGCTGAGGGAGCCAGGAAAATTCACTGCAGTGCATCCCTGGGTCTGGAGGCAGCCTCTCCCACAGCCCATTAGCATCTGCAAGGCACTGGAGGGGATGGTGCAGGTGGGAGGAAGAGCTCAAGCCAGTCCCTTTTGCCCCACAATGGGCAGCATCTTCCTCAGTTGTGCAAATTGTCCCTGCGCTCTGGGGGGCCGTAAGCCCAAATTGCTCCTTAGAAAGCCCAGCCCCTCCTGCCCACCCCCACTCAGCCCGGGGCTCAGCTCCCAGCCAAGCCCCTCAGCCCCGCGCCGAGCCGGGTGGACGGGACAGTGTGTGTCAGTGGTGCTGGAGTGACACCAGTGTCACCAGGTAAAAGCTTCCCTTGGTCAGTGCCAGGGGAAAGGCTGCCTCGTGTGCACCTGCCAATGGCAGCCACCTGGGCTCAGAAGCTGCAGAGATGGTGGTGTGAAAAAGCACCATAGGTCTTGTCCCTGACACCTTCACTTGCCCAGCAGAGAAAAGCTGCAGGTGCCAAAAGGGTTGTAAATAGAGACCTTGCAGGCTGGTCCTTCACTAACAGATCCCTGAGGCAGCATCAGGTCTTCCTGGGTGGACAGAAAGAGCTGCTGAGCAGTGAAGTGTTGTGGAGGTAGCAGCAAGACCCTCATCAGCTGCACACAGCGTGGTCAGTTGTACCACCAGCACGGTGCTGGGCATGTCAGGCCCTGGGGCTTTCCCAGCTGTCCCACTGCATGAGATGCCATCCACCTCCCATCCACTTCTCTGTGTCTTCCTTACCTTACGGGGAGTGGGAAGTTCTAAATTGCCATGTGGGCACAGAGGGGAGAAGCTCTTAGGAGGGGATGTATAACAGGAGATTTTTCCTCTGTTCTGCAGACCTCCATTGCCTCCCTGGATCTACTTTTCCCACACCAAAGCATCCAGCCCTGGGCAAGATTGAAGCTGGGAACCAAAAACTGGTCAGCACAGAGCCCAAAACACACCAGGGCATCTATGATATGATCTGAGAAGAGACCGAGCCAACTTATAAATTGTCTGTGGAGAGAGACCTGGCAGAAAGCAGCACAGTCCACCTTCAGGGAGGTAGCAAAGGTTTAGGACTGAAGCAGGGAGGGGTAAGGTTCACCCTGCCCGTGCCTGCACTCCTTTGAGCTACAGCTTAATCACAGCTGACCCAGGTGAGTGGCTTAGGAGAACAGTGTTGTACTGGTTGACATTAGCTCTGCTTAGGGCAGAAAGGTTTCATCTGTTCTGGGCCAGCCCTGCTACCAGGCAAACACTGAGCTCTGGCTGCAGATTGAGAATTGAGCCAAGGGAGCCTAACGCTGCACCCCGCTGCAGGCTCACTTTGCACAGCCCTGGCGGTGTTGAGGCAGTCTAATGCACTTTATTACTTTTCTTTATCATCAGCCTCCACTAATTAATTCTACTAATGCTCAAAACTCTGCATGACAAAGAAGACCTTGATCTTCTTCCACGTCCTTCCTTACTTCTAACCCCTGTAACATTTCCTGCTGTAGCTGAGGAGTCCCACCTGGCATAGACAGCACAACTCAGCCAATGGCAAAAAGTGCTTCAGGAGTGTACCCCCAAAGCGAGCTGGCTGAGCCTGGATCCTTCCTCTCAAAAGATCTCACTGCTGATTCTTGCACGGGGAAGAAACATTGCTCTTCACCAGACCAGGCACTAGCTTGCATTTTGGTCTGGAGCTCATTTAAATCAGGTTCTCTGGTAGCAGAGAACTGCAAGGCAGTCCCAGGAGATTCCTGGGTTGGGGCAAAGAGGGCAATTGCTAGCCAGCTGATGGAGCTGTGCCTATCACTCAGTCAAAGAATCATAGAATTGTGCTGGTTGGAAGAGACCTTCGAGATCATGCTCCCAACAGCCATCATTCCTCAAACACAAAGCTTCTGCCACCCTTCCTTCCCTAGGCACAGGAGCTTCACAGAGCAGTGTTGTGAGCTTTTGTACAAAACTGACCAGGCAGGGAAGAGGAGAAGGAAGGAGAGGGCTTCTGCTGCCCTGGGCATGATGCTGGGTGGCCCAGGGGTACCTATCACTAAGAGAAGTCAGTGTTTTTTCAACCTGAGAGCTAGGCTTTATAGACAGAATAAAACATGCAGAGAACTGCTTATATGTTGCCTGTGACTTTTGCACATCTTAATTTAAGAGTTTACAAACTGCTTAGTCCTGGGCTAGCCTTTCAGCCTAGCAAACACCTATTGAGTTCCCAGAAGGAAGTTCTTTGGCCACCTCCATCTGTACTGTCCAAATGTCTGTAGAAGAAATACTCTGGGAAGAGATCCTGTCACACTGTTCATCATGGAATAACAGTGGGCTCTTACCTCTTGCTGTGCCTTTAGAGACCACTTTGTTCTCCAATTCCTTTTCTTTAACTGCCTCTGTCTTTACTTGTTGGAGTCCTTGTACTTAGGCAAGATGCAAATTTTGCATAATAAAAGGGCTTCCTAATAGCTGGCAATGCATCCTGCTGCTCCCTGTCTCCTGTTGCTGAAAATTAAACAGATGTACAATTAGGACCTGAATGTCTCTGTATCTAGTGGTCTTTGTGCATAGCTGGAGATGAGAGTTTAAGATGTGCCCTTTTCTCGGGAATAGCAATTGAAGAGTTTAAGAAATGACAATCCGTAACAAAGCTTCCTCCAAAGAATTTTGCTTAAATACTTTAAATCACACTGGATGTCTACACTTCTGCTCACAGCTTCCCTTGCATCTCTTTTATCGCACACTCCACTGAAATCCCGGATCCTTCACTGAGAAATGCTTTTGAATGCACCATCCCCACCTACGCTTTTTGGACCTCTAAAGGGGACAAGCAAACAGAAGCAAAGGTTCACTGCAAGCAGAGAAGTCAATGGTTTTCCTTCACCACAGGCAACTTCATGCACTTCAGCACCTGCAGACCCTGGTGCTGCATCGCTTTGAATAACTCCTGTTCCTATGCAGGGTGTCCAGGCAGAACCAAGTCCTGGTCCAAAGCAATGCACACCAGTATTTTCTTTTCTTGCTGTGCCTTATTCCATCTCTTTACACCAGGCTCCTAATTGCTTGGCTTCATCTTAGGGTGGCAATCACATAAAAGAGGCTGTAGTAAGTGCATTTAATTTGTCTCCTGGCCCAGCAGCAAACCCTCTTGCGTGAATGGTCAGAGCTTGCGTTTAAAAGCTCACTGCAAAAGGTAGTATCCATAGCTGATTGAGCTCACTGTGTATCCTGTAAATCTGCACTTCCCCGCTGTATTTGAGAACACTGGGTGTTGGGAAACCTTGAGAACTGTAAGTGGAGAAGGAGCCCCATTAATTCCTGTCTAGACTGGCTTCTGAGCCCAGGTTCCAGAGATGAAAGGGCACTTTATTAAGACAGGGCATAAATCCACCCTGCCAACAAGTCCACACTCCTCTGGGTTATTTACACCTCTCTCCCTCCCTCTGGTCATTGCCTGTCCCTATATAATCTACATTAAAGTTCTGACAGGATTAAGCCAATATATCTTAAGCTTTAAATATCAAGCTCTGTGTGCTTTCGTTTCCACTGTGTCACAAAAAAAAGACTTTATGTTTTTACAGATAGAATGAACATAAAAAGTAGATGTCTCAGGAAAGAAGCTTGTTATTATGACTGAGAGATAAAATGTGTGCTTGGAAGATTTTATTGCAAATGTGGCCTTTGCTGCACCTAAAGCTCCACTCCCTGATGTGTCTGGCCCCATATGTCACTAAAGGCCAGCCAGGGCTGGACAATCAGAACCATTTGGGCTCCAAGCATCACCTTTCTGGATGAGGTGTGATAGCCCAGGGCCAGGCTACATCCCCTTTCTTGTGTGGGACTCTCCTCCCTTCCAGTGATGTGCTCAGCTGCTCAGGACAAGGACTGAGGGGGTGCAGAAGGCATGGGTGGTTCAGGACAGTGGCTCTGAGGAAGGTAGGCTTTTTTCCTTCAGAGATCTTTCAAGTTTTCATTACTCTTGCAGTTTTTCTCCTTTATATTATGTCATTGGAAAGTTCCTATAGGTTGTCTGTGAGGTTTCTGGTGCTTACGGAAAGAGCTACAACACTTTATGAGTGTCGCTGTCATCTTCCCCTCATTCCCTTGCAGCCAGGCAATGGGGTGCAAACAGTGCCTATGGAAAAGTGCCTCAAAAGGACTTTGGTACAAATGTATTTTTATGCTGAAAATGCAAAATGTGCTTTCACTGCAGGAGTATCTCAGCCACCCCTGGCTCATGGTTCATTTCTGGTGTAGGTCCTGTTCAGCCACAGGACCGAGGAGTACAGCAACATGGACCATTAGTGAGGTGGGTGCTGTGCACTGACACAAAAGGCAGGTGAGGTGCCTAGAGCTACAGTCAGCAACATTTCTGGATGGCGGGGAAGAGCTGCAGCCTGTACAAGGTGACATCCAGACACTACTGCAGGACTGGTGTCCGTGCTTCCCAGGCTCGTGTGTGTCGACAGCAGCAGGGCAGATCAATACTTTAGCAGTAGAGACTAGTACTTTGGATTAACTTATTCAGAAGAAAAGATGAGTTCACAAGCACGCCCTGATGCGGGACTACCTTCCTGTAGCAGGCCCTGTGAATGTTCACTGTTACTCGATACATCCAACACGATAACAGGACGCGATGATAGAGCCGCGCAATGCTCGGAGCTGCGTAACTTAAAGACACGCTGCAGGTTTCAGCACACGATAGCAATGACAGGCTAAGGAAACGATGAGTGCTGCTGAAAGGACATTCTGAACTGTTGTGCAGACAGACAGAGATCACCATAGTGTCAACATCTGCTCAGATCTGCATTTCAGCTGACTGCAGTACTTGTTGTCCTTTTGTATTCATTTTCTGCTGCGTTTTTAGCGAACGAGCTTACTGTCCTGGTCAATTTGAAGTCTTTAGCAAATGTTTACCTAAAGTGAGATTGAAACATATAAAAAGGACCATTTGAAATGTTTCCACGATTTGCATTCATTTGGCCAAAGAAATCATGACACCTTGACTTATGAGTCCAATCCAACATAACCGATTTTAAATATCAGCTGTTTGCACTGGACTGAAAACTGTTCCCAAACCAAGGCTCAGTCACACTACCAAAATATTTCAAATATATATATGAAAATAAATCAAAAGCTGTTCACATACCTGAAGAAGAAAATCACTGAATGTATTATTCAGTAGCTTTCTTACTTACGGAACAATTTCTTTTTTCTGCAGCACTAAAGGTCAGCGTCATCTCCCCTTTAAACACCCAGCTTTGTCTCTCCGTGTGCTGCAGCAGCTGGCAGTGCAGGTAAAATGCCTTGACTTGGGCCTTTTTTTACTTCGCTGTCGAGTTTATTGTTAGATATTTGGGGCCTCAGTAAACAGCAGTTATTAAACAGTTACTATCCCTTCCTTTCAGCAGCCTTCTCTGAGCTGGAAGAGCACAGTATAATCCCTACATCCTTTCTGCTCATACAGAAAAACTTCGTGTGCCTTGTCATCTTTTTCATTCTCAAGTTTGTGTGGGGATGAGCAAAGGGCTCCAGAGCTCCAGGATGCAATTGAGCACAAGCCTGAATAAGACAAGAGCCTGATTGAGCCTGTCCCAGCTAGAAGCCTGTCCCCAGCGCCTGCTGGGCACAAGCCATCATCTTCTGTGTGGGGAGAGCACGTGGCAGCTGCTGGATGCAGGGATGGGGCGTGCTGCATTTGTGTTAAGGACTGAGCTGGAGCAATAGGCTTTTGTGTGGGCAGAAATAGCCCACAGAGTCCCAGAATTACTTCCCAGTGGTTTTCCTTTGGTTCATCAGTTTCAGTTTCTCAGTGGGTAGAGTCAGCAACGTGTCTTGGAAGCCATCTGTTAGTCTAGAATGAGAAAGAAGACTGAAATACTCAAAAGTAGGCAGTGTAGGGAGAATAATCTCTAGAAAGTAGCAGATTAATTTTTTTTCCATTTTATGGAGCATATTTTCACATTTCCACTAGTCTAAACTCACCAGGAATTTTAACAGGGATAGGTGTAGATTCACATTAGTCTCTTGCTTTTCCAACTTTTTATACAGAGACCCTTGCAACAAAATTGAAAGATGGTATATAAGTGTAAGGACTAAGTCCCTATTTACCTGCATGATTTTAACCCGATTAACAGCGTCACTAAATCCTTATGCTCTGTGTTGTAGGCAGTGCTGTGATGGCAGCGTATGTAAATACACAGGATAGCTTGGAATTGGGAACAGTTGTTAGTGGGCTTGTCACTGTGGCACAGAGCACAGCACAGTGCTCTCAAAATGCAAGCTAATTACCAGGACAGAGAGTCCAGAAGGACCTTCATCAGTCCCTGATGACATCCAAACTAGAGAGCCTGACAGCATCATGAGTGTCCCTGCATCTCCACATAGCCATGTAGTCAGCTTCACTATAGACATGTGCTGTGTAATTATTTGGAACTCTGTTCCCAGGCATAAAGAACAGAGGTTTTATTATCTAAATAATCAAATACGTCCTCACATAAGGGCAGCAGATGGGTTAGTGTGGATCACAGGCATGATAAGCTTCCCCCAGACGTCCATCCATTGGATATCCCACTGTTTTTCTTGTATGTACCTAAAATCACCCCTCTGTTCTGCAACACACAGCTCTCCACCTCCTTACAAACCCAGATGAATGCTTGAGTACCTCTGTTCTGCAACAGCAGGCAATTCCCGTGAGAAATTGTGAAATAAGTTTTTTCAAATTGAAAATTTCAATAATAAATTAATAAAAACATAATACTTTCCCATGAAACAAATGAAATGTTGTTTTATAACCAATCATCCTTCATCAGATAGTACTCTGAAGTGAGAAATCCTGCCAGCTGGCATGTGTCCCGCCTTTCATTTCCACCAGGAAGTGGGGAGAGAGAAGGAAATGGCTGGGATCCTCCAGGAACATGCTGACATGGAAAATCCCACCACCTTTGTACTGGAAAGATGCTGCAATCACCTCCCCTAAAACATTAAAGCTGGGGAGAATTATCCACAAGACACAGAATTCTTGTAAACTTTTGCTATCTAGCCAGGTGGGGAGACATTTTTCTCCTCTGTTTAACCTGCTTGTTATTTCCTCCTTCTGGCATTTATTAATCTGACTGGTTAACCATCTAGTCCAGCCTGAAAACAGATCTCATCACAAATCCTGTTCTCCATGGTGGAGTCAGAAAAGGCTCTGGCTGAACAAATTCACTTCTCCTGCCTTCACTCTGAGGGGCAGAACTAAATGTTGGACATAGATGTTTACCATGAAATTCACACCAAAGGTTTCCTGTTTGGAGCAGCTAATAATGCTGTGGACATTAGGATTTCCAGCTGTAGACAAGCTCTGTTTTGACAGAGCCCTTCATGATTTATGAACAATTTGGGTGCTTCTGGCTACGCAGTATTCATTGCACCCATCCTGCTTCTGATAAACAGATTCAGGTGCCCTCATCACAGGGGTAGTATATTCAATATCCATTGTTCTTTAATTGTTTCTGATCTTTATCTCTCCCCCCAAGGTTTGGTTTGTTTTTTTCCTGGGGGAGGATCAGTGTTTCTCTTTGAACTGAGTTTTCCTTTCAACATTTATCATTCGGGACTGCTCAAGTGCCGTTTCACTGCAGAAGCTGCTTGCAAAACTATCTGTAGTGGCTGCATTCCTGGAAGTTTGCTATTTGCAGTGTGTGATCCCTCACTTAAACCACTAGACATTGCCTCTCATTTCTGGTTGTGCCAGAGACCCCTGCACCACACATCATGCTTCTGGGAGGACTGGACTTGACCCCAGACCTCCTGACTACTTGTTCAGTGCCAGGCCCTGAGGAAGTATTTACAGGGTGCTGCAGGGCCACAAAACCTAAGCATGGCCCTGTGAGCGCTGTGCTGTGAGTGGCTAGTGAGAGGTGAACCACAAGCAGGTGCGATGTTCAGGTTGGGGGTTCCAGCAGGACTGTCTGCACCCCTAAGGACAGCCCTTTCTTCCTGGGCCTTTTGCAAAGAAAACCCCAGAGCTCTTGGGAGATGTACATGTGTTTGGGGTAGAGCAACAAGTGAAAAATAGCGTGAGAAATAGAAAGAGAAAGTAAGGCTACAGATTGCTTCCATCAGCAGAGTTGTCATGTCCTGTGGCTTATGTGTGGGTTTTTGTAATATGGGGATAATTACTGGATGGCTCTTTGCATTTGCATCTGATTATGAAAACCAATGATGCATACCTTGGCCTGAAAGTGATTTACACGCACAACTTTTCCTATATGTTGGTAGCCAACAGAAGTGTTTGTGTCTGAGGAACTGCAAAACCCCATGTTGCTGTCACTGTTCCTGTCTAACACGCTCTGCGGCTCCTTTCTTTTAATCTCCCCTGGTCCTCACCTGAGTGGTTCCCAGAGGAGATCCTTGCTGCACACCTGGGAGTCCCGGCCAGGCAGGATGCAGCCAGGGCAGCTCTGTCAATATTGACTTTGCTGCAGGCTTTGGTGCACAACGATGGTTATCTTGTTCACCACAGATTTAGCCCGTTAGCACAAGTGTCTTTGAAGCCATTAAATACACAAAATCAATGGAGTGGAAAAGAGGTGGTCCTTTCAAATGGAGGCACGTTATCAGCCCATGCAGGTTACACAGACCAAAACCTGCACTTTAGACTGCATATTGGGGTGTACTGGGAAACGATGGGGCATGATCTCTGTCCACCACACTTGTTTGCTTGCCATATTAACTGTCTCCTCCTCTCCCCTGCATTGGACTCAGCAGTTTGCAGGGTTTTCTTTCCCGGGGTGGCTGTTCAGCCCTGCTTTCCCAGCTCTGGCATTAGACTGGATGAAAACTTCCCATATATATTTGCTTTATGAGAAGGAGCTTTTTGCACAGCAGGAAACTTTCCATTGTATCCACAATCAGTTTTGGACAAACTAATTCAAGGTGAAAAAAACCTGTCCGTGAGAGCTGACTCCACAGGCAGAGACAGCCCCGGTCCCCACTGGAGCCAGACCCCAGGGACAGGAGTGCTTTTGGCGAGGGGTGGCACAGCCTGACCTTGCGAGTCTGCCCACAGAGACACGTGCTCTGGGGAATGGGGTTATGTGGCTCAGGTCACACCAGCTGGAAATTCAGGAGAGACCCCAGTGATGGTCTGGCCTGCTGTGTGCAAAGCCCTGGTTGCTTTCCCCAGCAGGGAGTAGAAAGCTCACAGGTAGCAGGATTTCCTCCCTTGCGCACAAGCCAGCTGCTTTCCTGGTAGCATCAGGAGCTTGTATTTGACAGTCCCTGAGTTGTCAGAACGATGGGTGCTTATTTCCTAAGTGAATCCAAGTTCCTTGCAAGTCTCTTTGCTCCCCCCATGCTGTACATCTATCACTGCTCCCCAGATTTTTTGCAGGATCCACAGTATTCATAAAGGCTGCCAGCTCAAAGGTCTCTGTGGTCACTGCAGTCATCCTCTGCATGCTGAACTAAAAGGTGGGATCTTTCAAGGAAGGTGATAACAAGCTTGCTATTAGTGCAGAAAAAGTGTTTGCATGGTGTAAGCAGAGAGCACCCACACCGTGGCTGTTTATAGGCATGCAGGGCTCTTGGTTCGCGTGGTGCTAGGAAAGCACACATCCTGCTGGCTTTTGGCTGTGCCTGATGTGAAAGACTAGCTATAGACCAAGAGGAGGTGCTGCAAAATTGGAAAATAAGGCTCATCCACATGTCACGTTAAGGGTAGTTGAGCTCACATGAGCTGGGTGAGTTACAACAGCTGCCCTGGCTATAAAAGCTGACAGGGGAGCAGCCTGACTGCTATGAGCCACAGAAGGGGGTTTGGGTTCTTTGAGGTAAGGATGCTCTTTTGGGGATGGGAGCTTTCTGTCTTTGGCTATAGTCCAGAAGCTTCTGTGTTAGGTATGGGAAGAAAGGGAGGTGAGAAGAGAGTATCTGAGATCAGACTTTGGGCAACAGAAAAGTGATGGACTCTTATGAGAATGTCCAAATAGAAAACAGAGATAAACCTAAGTGGGTGACATCTGGCATAGTACTAACTCATGGGTGCCTCTGGAGATACAGAGCCTCTAGCTCTTGTACTACCTTGTGCTCCTAGATCTGCGGAGAAAGGTTTGGGGAAGGTGATGTCCTTAGATGAAAAGATGAAGCAGGGAGCTGTCAAAAGCATTCTTGAGATGAACTGAATTCTGGGTGGTACATGTAGTTTCTGTACTCATCTGACCTATCCTGCAAGGTGGTGCCATGGTAAATGTGACAGTTTTCATGCTGCCAACTACAGAATTAATGCTGATAGCTTTATATTGCTTCCTTATGTTATAAACCAACCTTCACTTCATGTTAATAGCTTGATATGGGACTTAAATGTTCTAAATTAGAACAAAAAAAACCCCACCAGTGCCTCTGTTATTCGGAGGTCTTATCAACCAGAACAGGTTTAATCATTGAGTGGATAAATCTGCAGTTGGATTAAAGCCTAATTACCCTGTGATGAATCACTTTGCAGTATTTCATACAAAGCAGTAGGTTTACCATGAAGCCTAAGCAGGGAGATCCACAGTGTCTCCTGTTGCACATTTCTATTTTAACTTGATTCTGGTGCTTTAAAGGAAAAAAA